>RWGZ01000223.1:0-12864 GCA_009725065.1 Utricularia reniformis
CACAATTCCATAAAGAACATAATCATATCTATAAACACAACATTTATTAAAATCTATCACTTTCAACCAAATTTAAATACACAATTCAATCACAATTCCACAAACATACACTAAATCTTTACTTTCAACTAAAATCAAATACACAATAATGAAATCCAATTCCTTAAACAATATAATCATCTCTAAACGGTAAATATTCGAAACCAAACATTACCGAGGACTAAACCTACAAATAATCGACGGAAACCAAGCTCCGAGGCAACGAAATCGCGCAGCGGAGGCGGACAGCGGCGGCAGCGGAGAAAGAAGAAGAATAAAATAAAAAGCGAGTCGCGCAACCCTTAATCGATTGAATTCGACTTCGTAAAGTCGACCGTCCCAAGACTCGACTTTCGCAAAGTCGAGCGAGTAATTTTGTTACAATCGATTTTACCAAACTTGATTATTAAAATAATCTCAAAAATTATCCGCTCGCTTTTGAGAAACACGAGTCAACGCTGCATTTAACGCTCGCTTTTGGCAAAATCGAATCACCACAAAACCCATAACGCCTTCAAAATCGACCCTATTTTCCACAATAACCCCTTTTTAGTGTGCATTTTTCATCTGAATATTATTTAAATGCCCTTTGACGCTCAAATCCTTGGCCAAAGCTTTGTTCCCATCGAGGTATGCTTGCGGAGACTATATAGTTTAAATAAGTTAATAGAAGTGACACAAGTGCAGTTTATATGGAGCCCAAGGCAATTAAAGTCTCCAAAATTTATATGATTTGATAAATTTGATCCATAATGTTTCTTTATTTTGAAAAATTTAGTCTCCGAAGTTTTTTAATAGCAAAACTAACACCAAACTTTGAATTTTTAGCAAAATTAGTTCCCACACTTTGTAAAATTTGGCAATTCAAATCCTCAAAGCTTAGCGTGTGTTACAAAATTGCTCCCCAAATCTTGCAATATGGAAATTAAATTTGCCAAATTTGAAAACTTTTAGAATTATTTTTATCAAATATTCAAAATATAGGGACTAGGAATAACAATTTAAAGTTTATGGACTAAATTTTCCAAAATAACTAAACTTTCATAACAAAACAAGTCATTTTCTTGTTTATATGCATGAAAATGTACTTGCTCGAAATCAGCATTGCGTACTCTTGCATGATCACGAGCTTCCTCTCTCGTTTCAGAATACATATTAGCTGCCATCTTAAAAGTATCACTGAATTTGAAGTTTCGTAGAGTAATATAAAAGCTTCGGTACAAGAACATTACCGACATCAGCTCCGGTTTCAAGCCAGACTGGACACGATGCTCGATTTCGCAGCCTTTCAATGTGACTAGCCTTACCGAGGACACCATCATATGAAGTTAATATGTTTTGTGAACTTGTACTTGATCCAATGTTTGTATCTAAATTCCCATTTCTACCATAATTCAAGATACATGTAACTCGAGGTGCTATTTTCCGAACCGCAGAGGCGAAATCTGTAACAACCCTTGTGGGAATCGATGAATTTGATCTGAAAAATTCGGTGTTCTCTTTTCCATTAGTATGATGAGGATTGACACCTAAATGATGATCATCGCTCACAGAGTATGCCAAGCCATTTTGAGCATCAGTTGCAGCGAAAACTGGGAAATCCGAGGCAGTAAGTATCGGAGAAGATATGTTCTGCGGTTCAAAACTCCGGTTCAAGCCTTCGTCAACATGGAGCTGCAAAAAAGTAACCACAGAGCAACATGTTACGTCAAACAGGACAGGAGTGACTCGTTAGCCATTGATGAAGATAAAAAGTACAAGATTACAAAATAAGCATAATGGATGGAAAATCACGGCACTCTCGATAGATTAATAAAGGACAGAAAACGTTTATTAGTTATCAAGAATAACAAATTTGTCTTGAATTGGACAGTATAAACACAGACATGTAATAACAATGCATATGAGAAGATGTGTCATTACAAAGCTTAAAAAATGCCTACCTCAAGTTGAGTAAGCATATCAATTGTCATGTTTAAGTCACCTCCATTAGCAGAATACACCTCCGTGAGACTTTCCAACTGCGAAACCAGGAAACTGTGAAGCTAAGTACTTGAGATGACCCGCAGCAGCATTGTCTTCCAATAATGCTTCATTTGAAATGTCCAAAGGCAAACTATATTGAGAATTAACATTTTGGTTAACATTAACTAGATGAGAAGGTAAGCCTCGATCCTTCGAAATAAAGCCACAAGAAATGAATCTTGACTCATCACTAACATCACTCAATGATAAGTTTGATAATGGTAATTTATTTATCCCTTGATTATCATCCATTCCCATGAAATTGAATTCGGGAGTAATATCATTTGGGAGCTGACCATGCCAGTATTGACGAGCTTCGTCATCGGAGTTATTAGAAACTGAAGACTCTGATCTGTCTAATATAGCTTTCAATGCAAACCTAGAAGATGCATTAGCATTAGCATTGCTTACACTTGCACTTACACTTGATGATCTGAGAGCCATAGGAACGAATTCCGCAGCATTGGATTCAAAGGCGCCTTCATTGTACTAAGCTTCTTGTCACAAGTAGAAATTTCACTATTTGTAAAGTTCATTATATGATCAAACTAAACTCTTTTGTTGACCTCAAAATGTAGATATAGTGGAAGCATATAACAAAAAAAACTTCTTATTTTACTTAATACGATTTGCGAGAGTAAAATTGGATTAGCCAAACCCCGCACAAGGATGAGAAGAATGAAGTTATATTCAACTTATAGCAAAACATGAAGTAGCAATATTCAAATTTGAAGGAAAACAATCTCTAGATTGTTTGGCTTTAAAACAGGGTTATGATTCACATAAAAAGTTAAGGGGCTCGGAAGAAGTGAGTGTGACGTTCCTAAATCGGCTATTCGAGATATGAGCTTACAAAGCTTAATGGACTTGAAGCCCATTATTAAATTATTAAGCTTTAAAATGTAGGATCTATCTTATATTCAATATAAAATACCAAGTATGTAGGTTAAGACGATCATCGAATATTATATGAGATTTCATGTTCATCTTCTCTTCCTGCCCTACCCTTCTTCTTCTGCTATTTCTTAAATCGGTTATTCGAGATATGGGCTTACGAAGTTTAATGGACTTGAAGCCTATTATTAAATTATTAGGTTTTAAACTGTATGATCTATCTTGTATTCGGTATAAAACACCAAGTATGTAGGTTAAGACTTTCATATAATATTATATGAGATTTCATGTTATCTTCTCTTCCTGCCCTACCCTTTCCCTTATGCTATTTCTTATCAAATCTCTTCTTCCCCCCAAAATCAACGTTGCTATCTTGAGTTGCGATTCAAGAACGTGACAACATGGTATCGGAGCAAACGTATCCTAAGTCGGATAATGCTAGTTTTAGGTTTTCTCCACCTAGGTCTACCACACGAAGTTCATTTCCGCTGCCGAACTTCTCCGACACTAAGAAAACGCTCTCTTGTGGTAAGCTCAAATCTGAAATGGGATTGTGGATAAAAGAAACACATTTACAATATCATGCTTCCAAAAGAGATCCACCGGCGTTCGATGGAACTGACCTGAGGCGATGGCTCCAACATCTTAGTCCATATTTTCGTATCGCGAATCCAAGCTCTCACCGAGAATGGCTGGAATTTGCAACATTAGCATTCACCAGTAGAGCCAAGAAATGGTTACAAGACTACATGTTCGAGATTGTTTCTTGGTCATGGATAGATTTCGTTAAAGCCTTATTTAAATAGTTTGACTTTACAAATCGGAGACAAGAGACTCTTGTACACATAGAGAGTGAAGTGGCAGTCAAATCTAATATCTTGAAGCTTGGAAAGCCTAAGATTTATTTTAAAGTAGAAAGAAGTGCTAGGAGTAGCAAAACTGAGCATGATCATTTCAGACCCAATTTTGATGTTTATGATGACTTTGAAAGAGATACTTCACCAACGTTGCACGATTTTGCCAACATAGATTTTGAAATAGAAATAGAAATTGGGAAGAACACAAGTATGAATCCATTAGGAATAGAGTTTATGGATAATTTGTATTATGCTTCTAATCATGTTCGATTGCAGAATTATTTTGAGAAACCCGTTGAATTTACCGGTTATAGAGAACACAATCATCATTTTAGAAGGACCGGTGACGCTAGTTACTGGAGAGGCAAGAATCAAAATACATGGTTGCAAGTCTCGAGGAAATGGATGAAAAAGAAACATGGCAATCTAAAGCACATCATTCAGCATTAAATGTGGGAATCAAAGCTGAAATTGTTCAAATATGGGGGAAAAGGAAAGCTGAAATTCAATATAATACTAGCAAGGATCTTCACATTGGGAAATTCGACAAGTTCTTAGAGACGACAGTTTTGGTTCGAATCATTGGAAATAGTCGAATTTTGGGAAAATTTGTTGATAATATCTTCCCGAATGTCAATACTCAAAATCGAATGTTACATGTGACTAGGAAATTGATGAAAAAGAAGTATATGATTACTTCTCTCAAGCCATTCATTACTATGTCTCAATTTATGACTTCAAGAGAGAAACTTGTCGACCATATGAAGAATATAAAATCACAAGCTTATCAACATGATTTTGGAGCTTAATGGATTTTTGGAGTGGAAATAATGGAGATGGATAATACCTTGGTTGAGCTTATCAACATTAAACCTGTCACTCATAGAATTATGATCCTCAAGGCTATTGTTTCTTCGAATGTTGAAACCGAATATGTTTTCAATCCTACCTTGTTTACTGCCTTAGTTCTACCCCTCCATAAAGCAAATATTTGACTACTCGATAAAGTCAAGAAAAGAAAAGGGAAAATTTTCTCAGATATCCGTAGTGAAATGAGAATGGATACTTGGGTATTTGATGCATCGGTTATTTATTGTGCGCATTTGGAGTCATACTTAATTGTGGTTACTTTTGTTCTTTCCAATTATTCTATAGCAATGTTAACCAACGGTTACGCTTGCTTTGATGAGATGAAGGTTTTTTATTTTTACATTATTATTGGATCTTCCCAAGGATGCTTGCTTTTGAAATTGAAGTTCAAATATGGAACAATCGAGCTAGTTAATCATCTATTTTCTGAAACGCAAATGTTACTTGTAATGCCTTAGGGTGTTTCATATGTTCATATTTTCGAATGTCCAGAATCTTTAATTTCAGATTTCAAGGGGAGAGAATGGTTGATAGACCGCTATGAGGTTGCGGAGTCTAGCTTACATGTAAGGTTATACCAATTCAGGTTTATCCGGAGATCCGATTTTCTGATATTGGAGAAGTTATTTCCAGAGGAACGATGTGCTTGTAACTCGAAAGAAGTTGAGACTATAGTTTCACTATTTCAAATTGAATCCCGCTTGGAAATTTTTTATTTGCCGAATCTTGAGAAGGAAAGTCTTGACAGGCTCATATTGTCGATCTTCCCTAACTATTCGACATGTAATTGGGTGAATGAGATGTTGAAGAAATTCATTGAGAAGAAGTTTGTCTCTATTGGAGGGAGCCTAATATCACTTGAAGTTGATATTGCTAATACAAAGAGTGAAAATATTGAGTATATGGTTGAAAACTCTCTTGATTCATGCCATCACATGTTGATCTATGATACAATAACATCTAGTATGTAGCCACCAATGCTTTACTTGTCTTTACTCCCATTAACACTTCACGTGTATCTCCTGTTACATGGAATAGTTACAACCAGTTGATTATTTTGATATTGCAGATAGATTCTGTATTTCAAATATAAGGAATATCATAAATTTTGAAAGTGATCGTTGGGGTCAACGATCGTTTCGAGGAAGGGGTAATGTGACGTTCCTAAATCGGTTATTCGAGATATGGGATTACGAAGCTTAATGGACTTGAAGCCCATTATTAAATTATTAGGCTTTAAACTGTAGGATCTATATTGTATTCAATATAAAATACCAAGTATGTAGGTTAAGACGATCATCGAATATTATATGAGATTTCATGTTCATCTTCTCTTCCTGTCCTACCCTTCTTCTTCTGCTATTTCTTACCAAATATCTTCTTCCCCTGAAATCAACGTTGCAATCTTGAGTTGCGATTCAAGAATGTGACAGTGAGACTACTGATTTCAAGGCATATCCCAGTCGATAATACCATAGCCACCCATCGTCTGCATCAGTATTAGCCATTTGAGCTTGAAGATCATCCAACGAGTGCATACCATAAGCCCCGTTACTCTAAAGGTCCACCCCAATAGGGGTCTTCGAAGTTGGGTCCTGTAAGATACAACATTTATGAGTGAAAATAACCACTATGGATTTATCTACGAGGAACTAGCTAACAAACAACAAATTATGACTAAAATCTGAGACGTAAAGCACATCGCAAATGGTCAAGCTAGAAGAAATCCTAGCTTTCCCACACTTGAAAGCCACTGATTTGCGATTTTCAGGTAATGTGACATGTTGAGGGGCCATCTGACGAACTTCGGTTAGCAAACTCAAGTCAACTATCATATGTTGATTGACACCATAATCGACAATCCAATACCTATGAGAAAACATACCATCTAATAAGTGTGGTTTGGGCGTTGGAGACATGCGACGATGTTTTTCAAGAAGGTCCATTGTTCGTCAGATAAGCCGAGGGGAAGATTTATAGGAGTTGAAGCGGCCGCAACATTGGCGGTCGGCATTCTCCCAGCGGTCGAATGTCGATTGCTCCCTTGTCCATTTTCTCGATCCCTACGGTTCCCACGGTTCTTCGTCCCAAGATAAGCCAGCATGCAACATAGTTCTTGATCGGCACTTTGGGTCGGTCTTCCCACCAATCAGGATACTATTATGAATGGAGGTCGGGTGATAGTCGAATGGTTCGATGGTGAAAGACCGAACCTTAACATAAAGCGGTGATGTTGATCGGCTTGATTGATCTCGTTGACCGATCAAGGATACCGATTGGACGAATGTTATGAGTCTATTTGATACGGTCGGATTAGACTTGGATCGGGATTCGAGAGTATCGATGAGAAATATCTTTCCTTAATTGACGCATGAAATATATGGAATAAAATATTGAGATATATCTTATTGGTTGCATATATAGAATAGGATATTGAGATATATCTTATTGGTTATATATATATGGAAGAAGATATGAAGATATATTTCGTTGGCGATATATATGGAAGAAGATATGAATATATATTCTGGAGATATATATGGAAGAATATATACAAATATATCTTGTTATATATATATGGAAGATGCGGTCAAAGATATGGAAAGAGAATATTATAAAATATTCGGTAGAATATTTCTTAGATTAAATCCTAGTTATACTCTATAAATAGAGGTCTCATGAAGACAATTGTAATCAATCAATTCTATTTTTCTTGTGATAGTGAGTTCACGGCCGAGGTTTATCGGTCACGTGGTTTTCCCGGTTTTGGGTTTCCATGGTAAATCTTGTGTCTTTTACATTTTCTTCATTTACATTCGGTTCTCATCACATTTATTCGATTCGACCCCGGATAACGGGAAACCCTGGATAACGGGAATTTTTTTCTTCTCCAGGAAAGAAGGAATTTTCCCAACAGTTACCCATTAACAGGAAAACATGATTCAATCGTGTGTCATATCATCTCACAAGTTGTACATACAATCGTCGAGGATTTGTCCATTAAGTCAGTGTGGGCAGTGAACCCAACAACTTCATGTCGTTCTTCTTTTCCTTTCATAAGAGTTTTATGTCTCTCCTCCAATATTATTTTAGAATATACTTGATTCAGGGATGGTAGATTCTCTGTACTTAGAATGCCTGATCGAGCAGTTCAATAAAGTCCATCATCCAGTCCGAGCAAAAATTGGTGCACTCTTTCGTCCTCTTGTCTACGCAGAAATCATTTCTAAGCCTCGCACAAATTCTGTCTGCAGCAGCAGATGAATCCATCTTCGTACGTCGAGAGCTCACACCATAATTTGTGCAATTTTCCGAAGTAATCGACTACGCTACCTCCGTTCTGGCAACAAACTGCCAGTTCCCCTTTCAATTCATGAACTCGAGATCCATTTTCCATAGAATATCGTTGATACAATTCTTCCCAAAGTAGCTTTGCGGAATCAATGAATGAAATTGTTGAGCGAATTTGGGGTTCTATGATATTCAAAATCCATTTAACCAAGAGGGAATTAATTGCTATCTAGTCGTCAGTTAAGCCAACCTCAGGGTGGTGTTCCACAATACTTCCATCGACAAAACTCAATTTTCTTTTGGTTCTTAATGCCATCTTCATGGCATGTGCCAATTCTCCATAATTTTCACCCTTCAAAATAACGGCATGAATAACCAAACCAGAGTGGTCCGATGGAGCCAGTGCCCATGCCAATGTGACCTTGTATGGAATTCCATAGTGCCCATGCCAATGTGTCCATGTATGGAATTCCATTATTATCAAAAGGAGCAGGAGGTATCTCTCCTCCAAGTGTATTCTGCAGAATATTTGTCACAAGATTTGGTGCATTTAAACCACCAAAATTTGGGTGCCAGAGACCCATGTTCCGTTCGAACTGGACATTTTACCCCGTGTGTGGCTCTCCCACCGGTGGCGTATTTGTCGCAGAGGAAAACTGAGGTGTTTGGGGATTACGGACACATCTTCCTCTGTTTCTTGGTTTGCCTGGAGTTAGTTGACCCAACCCATGTGTCAATGGGGAAAATCTTCCCCAGACGTTGGAATCTGTCCGCTCATATCACCAGAGCTCCAATACCATGTTAGAAGTTCAAGAGAGTTTCAGAGAAAAATTCAATCGAATTGTTCTACTCCCTAATCCGGCGTATATTAGTCATTACATATTTATAGTGCGCAAATTTAACCTAGCGACAATCAACAGAAAATAGATACGACATAAACTTAATCCGATCGACATCAACAAGCGATAAGTCGATCTGCAGTCAACATGTCGATCGGCATTACAAAAGTTGCCGACCAACATGTTTTACAGAAGGTGTCGACCGACATATTTATGTCGGTCGACATTATTTCATTTAATTGATTTCATACATTGTGACTTATGGGAACCTTATCGCACCCCAACTACTTGTGGTGAATTTTATTTCCTAACACTTGTCGATGACCACTCTAGAGCAATATGGATTTATTTGTTATCTGACAAAACTCAGGTGACTTCCACCGTCATAGCCTTCTTCACCTTTGATTCACACTCAATTTGATCGTTCTAATAAATATTTTCGTATCGATAATGGTACTGAATTTTTACCACTCAAATCATTTTTTTGTTCGAAGGGTCTGGCTCATAAATCGAGTGTACATCACATCCCTCAACAAAATGGTCGAGTGGAACGCAAACATCAACATATCTTGAATGTTGCTCGTTTTTTTCGCTTTCATACTTCTTTGCCCATTTCTTTTTGGGGGAGAAAAAAAGAGGTGATATTACAGATTGAGAATGAAGATATAGATTGGATTCATCAAAACATGCGTCTACCGTTCAAATTCAGAGTCATTTATCCTGTAATTCCAACGATTATATGACCGTTACAAGATCAAAATACATGGGTTGGACTTGACAGTGAATGGGTTGGATCGGGGAGTCCATTTAATTCCTTCTTGGCCCAATTCTTGCTGCTTGGTTTTGGTTTGCCATCATTTGCTAGCATCTTGATTCCTTCTTCTTCCTTAACTTCATCACCTTTGCTAGTTCCTGAGAAGATTAAATTAATTAGTGAATTATCAGTAGTGTTTGTAACAATAACACAGCTTAAGACTACAAATCTCCAAGGATTTGTAACTATGACACAAAGATAAAGACTACTCATCATAAACAAAGTGCATAAAAAGATGTGGGTTTCATATATATACCTTTATGAACCTCCGTGATGAAATAAATGATACCGAATTCACCCATTACTGCACGGAAAATGAAGAGTTGAGAAATGAGAAGGGGGTTGTACGACTAATGAAGAGTGAAACAAAGGGGATTTCCAAACATCCCTCCTTTGGATTTTTGGATTTTTGGATTTATGCGGTCGTCTACTTCATGATTCTCTCTTCTTCACCTAGACAGTGGACTTATAGTGTTGGACATGTAATACGTGGACACTTAAAAACGGTAAAAATGGAAACAGGAACACGGCCATCCTAAATTGTCCATTAGGACACGTCAATGCCACGTAGGATTTAAAAATAAAAATTTAGTAAATATAAACGAAAACATCAATATATATGACGTAAGATCAATAATATGTCATATACACTATAAATATATGAAAAAAATCATATGATAATTAATTAAATTAAATATGTAGTAAAAAAATAAAGCAATTAAGAGAAAAATTATAAAATAAAAATAATTTAAAAATATAATATATATTATAATAATGGACACGAGTATGATAGCTGAGACATGGGAACACGTGTCCAAAATATGCAAAAATGCGAAGTTTTAAAAATATGGAATATCCGTGCAGCCTAGTTGTGGAACCCAATAAATGTACACTTAAAAACGGAAAAACGGGAATGGAGATACGATAGTCCTCAATTGTTGGTGAATTTGACACGTAAAATTTAATAAAACATGAATAAAAACATCAATATGTATAGCAGAACATAATATTATGTCATATAGTATTAATAAATAAAATAATCATATACTTATAAACAAATAAAGTAATTAATACTAAAATTATGAAATGAAAAATAATTTTAAAATATAATATATATATATTATAGACGGAAAAAAACGTGAATTTTTTAAAAAGCTGAATATCCGTGCAGCCTAGCTTCTTCGCTTGGAGTTGCTCTTAAAAATAGATTTACTTTCTTTCATTTTCATTAAGACTTCTTAACAATAAATTCTTATTGAAAATTCAACAAAAACCCAAAAAAGAGTGGAAAAGACAATTGAGAATTCATTCTAAGGATAATTTGACGAAAATATTGAGTTTGTTTGAAATTAAAATTAAAGTAGAGGGTGCGGTGTCAAAATCATTAAAACATAAATTTAATTGTAACATGATAATCGTTAAAAAATCATGATTATATCACAACTTTTAAAATCAAATGTGATTTCATGTGATTTAAAAAAAACTAATTTACTCCACCTATACTTCTATTAATTATAATATAATTATATTTATCATTTTTTAAAATACAAGAATATGTTCATATTTTTACATAATAATATCACAATTTTACAAAATATATTTAAAAAATCATGATTTTCATATTTCATCACATCCCACCATATTTTCATACCTTCGTTGTATTTTCCTTCCTAAGTACATTCTTTTTAAAATAATTTATAATAATCCATTTATCTCATTTGTATCTATTTTTTAATTAAAAAATATTGATTTATGAATAAATTCAAAACTAATGGATGCTTTAGCAATAAATAAATAAAAATTCATTTACAACATTGTCTTAACGCAATAGGTTGTTTCATTCTTCGCTAGTTTTTTTAACGGAACCACATTTTTAAGTAAGCTAATAATATAATATAATATAATCAATAAAAAAATTCAAAACCTTTTTTCTTCTTTCAAATATATCAACTGAAATCATAAAAGTAAATTTGAGACACAACTCAAATCTCAATTTAACCCAAACACGTCAATTTAGAACCAACCAAAAATCACAATGATCATCTTCAGTACATGACCAATACAATTCTTTTGTACTCCTAATGGTTAATAAGGCATTCCTCATCAAGACCGTATGGAAGGTCCCACTAAAACTACAACATTGACAACTTGGATGCCACCTCTTCATGGTCAAGCTCGTAGCCACGGTATGAGGAAGAGAGAAAATTCTCTCTCCTCATACTATTATTTTATTATTATTAAATAATTTTTAATTATAATTATTTAACAAAATGTATTTTATAAATATAATATATTAATATTAATAAAAATCTTATTATAAAAAATGATAAATAAATATTATTATTATATAATATCGAAATATATATGATTAAACAACGAAATTTGGATTAATATGAAATAAAATATTACATAATATTTTAATATAACATCGAATATATATATTTATAATATAAATTAAATATTAATTTTTGTATTTAATTAGAGAAATACAATTGAAATTCATATAATTAATTTTATTTGCAATGAGGTGGATGAAAGAGAATGAAAAAAATTATGTAAATGATAGATAAAATGATATGTAAAAATGAGAATCGTGATTTGTCAAGAGAAAAGTTTAATGTTGATGGATATGATCATGACCACGGATAGAGATGATCTAAGAGAAACAATCCAAAAATTTTATAATTTTGATTTTTCAATTTTAATTGATCATTTATTAGCGAAGTCTTATAGTTTGACAAAACCTTTAAATTTTGTACTCCTTTGACAGAACGGTCTCAAATTCTTCCAAGTAGCAAAGTCTTGTCTTTGGGGGTTAATTTTACCACACAAATTAAATCTCGAATATTAGGTTTACCAAAATTTACAAAGGTTGAGAACTAGTTTTACCAAAATATAAAAGTTCGAATACTACTTTTGGCTTAAAAAAACTGATCCAAGCTGAAATTTCTCATAAATACAGTAACCATACGTCATAAATCCGAGCTACGGACCGGGGGATTATACTACAACTTTTCTATGCATAAGAAACACACAAGGAAATAGATTATTTCCTAGCAGTAAAACGAAGGCTGATCCAGCAAGCAATTTGCATACAAACAGTGGAACTTCAAGGCATTAAGAAAGTTACCTTACCTACACTCAAGGTGGAGCTAAGCTGCTGAAAATCCTTTTCAAATTCGGGCATGCCCCTCGGAATCTGCTCAAATTTAACGGAGATATCTGCAGAAGAATG
>RWGZ01000225.1:0-12764 GCA_009725065.1 Utricularia reniformis
AATCAGGATATATTATACCTTGTATTTGGAGATTCGAAGAAACAATAACTTACCAAGAATGAGAGCAAGACAAAAGGCTGAAGTTTTAGAGGTTAGAGCCATCTTTTTTGCTATGATCTAATGAGGTATTTGTTTGGATTTTTATAGATATTTGAAGTCAAATAAGGTTGGCGATATAGTTGGAAGTTGAAAGTGTAATTGCTGAAGTTTCGTTATTGGTTTCTGTTTCATTTTCAATGTGTCTGATTGAAGAAAATTCATATTTGCAGACTTTTCCGATGAAATTATCTGCACCAGAAGCCGTAGATTTCATTGTAATTGTAATTACAATGGCATCTACATCTACACGTCTCTGATTTTGGTTTCTTCTCATTATGGGTACGGTAGTTTTTGCTTATTGGAAAGTTATGGGGGATTTTCAATTTTTTCACATTCAACCATGTCGAACTGGGATCAGACTCAAATATCTATTTTCTTGTATTCTCTCTTTACGAGATTCTCTCTCTTCTCTCTATCGTTCTCATTCTTTCCCTCGCCGCCTGCGGTCTTCTTCCCCATAGCTTTCGCCCGCCTATTTCGTTCTCCATTTCTACCCCTCTTCTTCTTCTTTTCCCGTCACGATCCAAGATCGTGACATCGAGACTTTCAATTTTTTCACATTCACCCGTGTCGAATCGGATCATATTCTTCGGCTCGTTCTGACTCTTTATATAAAACGATGCTATTTTGATTTCTTCTTTAATTCGATTTGTTTCTTCATCGGAAACGCATCTTATGTGCTTTCACGGTTTTCTTATGTTGTCAATCTACTTTTAAATTATTCGTTCAAGCGATAATGGGCCGAAAAGTGGTAGAATCACGAGTGATATTCATTTTTTATAAGTTAAATTTTATTATATAATAAATTAATAAATATTTGTAGTTTTAAATTTGGAGTTTATGCCACTTTTAATAAATTCTAATGATTATTTTTTTTAATTTATTTTTATTTAATAATTCGATTCGAATCGAGTTGTACCGAGTCAATCGGACGATTCAATGCCGGATAGTCACCACAGTAAAATCTAATTAGCAGAGTTTGTGGTAGTGATGGAGGGATTTTTTCAAATAATTTATTTTTAAATGATCATTCTCAAACTAATTTATATATAATTTATTTGTCTCAAATAACTTTTTTACCTTTTATCAAAGGTTGCAAACATGGTTCTCAAAATCTCTAATTTCTAATGCATAAAAAACAATGTTTTGGTAAAAGTATTTCAAGTTTAAAGAATAGATTAAAAAGTTTTGAGATCCAATAAGGATTTGGGGAATAAGCTAAAATACAGTTTAGAAAATAGAAAAAGTTTTGAGATTCGTTTACGATGTAGAATTTAGGGTTAATAGTTTAGGGTTTAAGGTTTAAAATTTAGAATTTAAAGTTTATGGTTTATGAAATTAAGTTAATTGTTTTGAAAAAAGATTAGAATTAATGGTTTAGAGTTTAAGGTTTAGGGTTTATGAGATAAGTTAACCGTTTAGGATTAGAGTTTTGGGTTTGTAGAATAAGTTAATTGTTTCGAAATCAATTTATGGTTAAATGGTTTAAGGTTTATGGAATAATTTAATAGTTTTGAAATCCGTTTAGGGTTTAGGGAATAAGTTTAAAAGTTTCGATATCAAAACCTTTTTACGAATTGTTGAACATATTACAAGTTTCAAAACTATGAGCCATTCAATGCTCGTTTTATGCATAATATTTCATATATAAAGAAGATATTGACTATAAAGAAATTTATTTTCTATTTTTTTCGAAAAACTCTTTGAGAACCATAATAACATTAATATCATATTTTTATATTGAGTTATATAATGTGGATCTTACAAATTCATTTTTCAATAAGACTTTGATGAATCTATATGTGTATAAGATGAGATATTTGTATTAGGAGATACAAAAATTATGTAGTCTACAAACTTAAAAAACCATTAATGGACTCAAACAAGACGTCCAAATAGTTATATTAAAATTTCATCACGTGAGCACATCGTTTCGTTTTCTACCATAAGTTTAGTGGGATAACACATTTTTTTCTTTGGTAAGTGTCCAAAGAATGACTTCGAGAGAAGGAAAATGAAGAAGATTACTTATATTTTAGTTGTAGAAAGTTTGGTGTATTTCAAAGTGTGTATGTTCCGAGTATTCAATATATTAGTGTTATATTGTAACATATTTGAGTAATTCAGGGTTATTTACTTCATTTTATTATAAGTTTTTAAACATGACTTAGTTAAATTGTATTATCCTGAAATACATATGTTTGATTACATTACATGCACTTTTTTGTCACCCTACAATATATTGATATTTTTCATTCCTATTGTGCTTACATTCATGATTATTGATAGGTGAGGTGGACATTTAATGATGATCACTTCAATCATATATTAATACTTATTGACCAAAGTACATTCGTCACCGTCCATTCCTAAAATCTTCTAAGTATGGATCATATTGTAGATCGTCGTTAATGAAATCCTTAACAAAAGGGTCGGCTGCAACACCAACCCAGCATAGATCGTTGCGCAACCATCGTCGTACTTGGTATTTCGATCCTTGACTGTCAATCATCCAACCCGTTACTATCGATCCATGCATTAACACTATCAAAGTCCATAAAACTTTCAATATAGGCAAATCTTTTACTCAAATTTGGATGTAACTGTTCTCATAATCTTTTTTACGATCTCATGTTTCGATGTAATTTATCCCAAAAGTCTTAATTTATTAACATTCTATGATGTCCAAACAAGATATTCTTTAACATTTTTATGTTCATTCATGCAAAGGGTTTCAAGGTCAGTATCCAAATTACTTTGGTTATGTGACGTGTTTGCTTGTCTCCTTGGATTTTTTCCATGAGTTTTTCTCAAAATTTTCTTTGCCGATGTGCATGTTCAATCTATCGGACGTGCCAATCTTCATACATCATCCAAGCATGAGAATGTTTTTGGTTATGTTGGTAAATTATCATTCTCAATTGTATCCAAAAGCTTCAAAGCTTAAAGGACATTTTTCACATGAAGTGCTTAGAAGAGGGAACTCTATTTTTATTAGTGATTTTAAATGAGTATTGAAAATTGCCACCATTTGAGATAACCTATCATGAATGACACTTTTTGGGTTATTCGATATAGTCTATCTTGATTCTTGAATCAAGTTTGGCTATTATGCATCCTGTGACAGTCAATATAGTCTATCTCGAATAGCGATCACAATTAGCAATATTGACCATCCTCTGTAATTAGCAATATTGATCATCCTGCGAGAATAGTGGTCGCAATTAGCAAAATACCAAACATAATAAAATTATAATGTAATTAAAACTTACCCCCGGAACGACGGATCAAGACGAGGGAGTCACGACATATGGTTAATTGATGGTTAGCAACATCAGTCCCAAACGTTGTCATAACGTACCTACAAAATCAATGCGATGAAGAAATGGACGAACGACTGTGCTGAAGGCTGGAGTGCATGGGTCTGGCTTGGTAGAGGCGAGAGAATTTAAATTAAATATTGTTCGGGTTTGTTGGAAAATAAATATATCATATATATGATATATTAAATAAAAGGTATGTACCATATATATTAATTAAATATTTTAGTTACGTAATCATAGACTTATTTATATAAGATCCACATAAGTTTGTTATTATTTATTTGTGGATATCTACCATATATATTAGGTAGATATTTTAGTTAATTAGTCATGAGTTTCTTTATATATATGACTCATATATGTTTGTTATTTTCAATCATTTGAATCAATAAAAAAGGAAAGAAGATTTTCCATTTCCCAAGAATACGATTCATTGATTCAAGAAATCAAAACATGGAAATTAGACATTCCATTTCTTAGATTTCTTCTTTTCGTAAATTCTTCATATTATCGGAGCAAGATAGAGCCGGCATGTCCAAAGAGATAATAGTAGCGACGATAGATTCAAATTCGCCTTACTTCTTGCACGCCTCGGACAATCCCGGGCAAGTGTTCGTAAGTGAGGCGCTATCTGAGATCAATTACGGCGAATGGAAAGGTGACATGGAATGCCCTATATGCCAAGAACAAATATGGATTCGTCGATGTTACGATTCCAAAACCACCGAGCGAAGACGTAGGAAATTGGCTACGTTATGACGTCATGGTGAAAGGATGGTTGAAATCAGTCATGAACAAAGAAATCCGAAGTAGTGTCCGTTTCGCGATGACCGCACATGAGATATGGTCGGACGTCGGAGAACGGTTCGGCAAAGAGAGCGCGCCGAGGGCATATGAACTTCGACAAGCAAGGTCACACCTTCGACAAGATGGAATGACGGTGTCGACCTAGTACACAAATATGAGGGGACTATGGGATGAAATACATTCCTTATCCCCATGTCCGACATGTACATGCTCAGCAAAGATAGACTATAAGGCGATCCAAGAAATAGAACAACTCTATGATTTCCTTATGGGTTTGGGGGAAGCGTTCGACACAGCCAGAACGCATATTCTAACCATGAACCCTACATCGACGCTAGGGTTCGCATATCATCTCATCCTAGAAAATGAACGACAGAGGAAAATTACAACTGGATACCGTTCGACAACGGAGGCGACCGCATTCCAGATGTAGGCCGTTCGACATGCTGACATCGTCTAAAATGATTACCATAAGAAGAAGCCAAAGTGTGACAATTGTGGAAAACTCGGACATGCAAAGGAGGGATGTTTTGAACTGATCGGCTACCCATCGCAATGGCATAAGGACAAGAGTCGATTGACAAAAGAAAAGAACCAGCAGCCGAAGACGGGACATGTCAACCAAACACGATCGATACAGTCTGACTTGACTGAAGGGCAGTACAGACGATTACTTGAGTATCCTGGGAATGATGCACATACCAATATCGGTAGGACATACATTAACCCAATGGCAAATTTTGCAGGTACTGACAATAAGATTGGACCAGTATAGACCATAGAAAGAGGAACCCAAGATCAATTGGATAATGACGTAACGATAGATAAGTTGTCGATCATCGACACTGTCACGACAATCGACATTGACAAACTATCAAGAATCAACAAGGCCACAACGATCGACATCGGCACAACAATACGAGGATTGACAAGATTTCGACATTGTCTCGACGGTATGCGAGATGTCGACAAGGACACGACATCCGACAAGATATTGATTGTCGACACACCTTTCAATATTGGACTGAATGATGTCTTGGCTGTGGTTGAGTCTGACGTAATTGGGACTAAGACGACCTTATTGATCGATGAATTACCGATCGTAGAACCTCAGTCAATTGCCAGTTTACTGAATGAAGGTGCACCAGTTGACATCCAGTCGACCGAACACTCTACATTGAATATCGACATGCGAACTCGATCCCGACTATCCATGATAGGTAATTTCAACCAACTTGGATGGAAACCAATCTCATGGCGGTCAAAGAAGAGAGCAGTGATGGCGCAATTGACGAGTGAAATGGAATAAAGAGTAATGACGACAATCATAAGGAATATCAAGATTAATGAGCAACTCGCTTACATATTAAGAAAGAATCTTTCTCGAGAGCGATTCAATTATTTATCCGGCAAGCTTCGCATGGTAAACTTACACATGCCATGCTTGAGGGGGAGTGTTGGAAAATAAATATATCATATATATGATATATTTAAATAAAAGATATTTATCATATATTTTAGTTACTTAATCATTGACTTTTTTATATAAGGCCCACATAAGTTTGTTATTATTTATTTGTAGATATCTACCATATATATTCGGTAGATATTTTAGTTAGTTAGTCATGAGTTTATATATATATATGACTCATATATGTGTGTTATTTTCAATCCTTTGAATTAATAAAAAAACTGAAATGAGATTTTCCCTTTTCCAAGAATTCGATTCATTGATTCAAGAAATTAAAACCTAGAAATAAGATATTTCCCTTCTTAAATTTATTCTTTTCCGCAAATTCTTCACGGTTTTTTTATCTGATTAATTAGGATTTGATTTTTCCTATCTTGATTCAAAATAGTCTATCTCGAATAGCATAAAAAGTGTCATTCAAAATAAACTATCTCGAATGATGGCAAATTGCAATACTTATTTCAAATCGGTAATAAAAGTGGGGTTCCCCGTGCTCATAGGACATTATCTTCGCCATTTGAAGAAATTGGCTGTAACAAAAAATGAAGAAAATTATAATATTATTGCTTATACAAAATGGAGATGCTACTACACTTTTAAAAAAACAATCTAATACTAATTGATAACTTTTCATGTTAGCAAATAATTGATAATATAGATAATTTCCAAAACAATAGATTTACACAAATAAGCAAGGAAATCAAATCACAAATAAAAAAATAAATGAGAAATTTAAAAATATGAACGACACACAAATTTGGTCTTCATAATTTTATGTTTGTGTCAATTTTAATCCCCAAAATATGAAGATACCAAAATCGGTTCACATATTTTCTATGTTTTGACATAACTAATACTCAAAGTTTAACATATAAGGCATACTTAGTCCCCAAAATTTTCAATTTTGGCAAAAGAAATCCTAGGCCAAAATCAAATTTCGATGACCAAATTTGATACTTTGTAGATCTGATTTGTCAAATGTTGTATATTTAAATGACCAAATCTACAAAAATTTTAAAATCTGGAACTTAATATGTCATTACAAATTATGAGGATCAATTTTATGAAATTCGTAAAAGTTTGAGGATTGCATGCATCATTTTCTCAAAAAATATAGATTTTAGGGTTTCATATTCCAATTTCTTTATTATACCAAAGACAATGATAAAATACTATATATCACAAAGTGAATATTACATTAAACCTTTCAATAATTCTTATTTTTTTATTGCATAATCCACGATCATTCTTCCTTTTATTCAACCAGTTTTGTTGCTAATTTGCAGTGCAAAGCAAGTGGCCGCTGGTGTCATAAATTTTGCAGCCAGGAGCAGGAGCCAAGCAGCCGTTGCAGACTGGCTTGAGCCTAATAGAACCAGTACGAGGGCAAGTCATGTAACCAAGATTTGCATAGCAAAACTCATGGCAGATTTTCTGCGACGCGACGATTAAATCTTGAACTGCAATTACTGTCATCAACAAAAACACAAACTCCATCACCTTAATATTGTAGAAATTCAAGATTTAATGAACGGAAATAGTGTCGATGTAGTCCAATTCATAAGAGAAGTTAATCGCGATCGATATTGTTTGGCTCATTGGTGGATCTATTTTTATTGTCTAAGTTCAATACGTTTTTCTACAAAGGTTTGTTTTGTCTAAACTGTAAAATTTTATCAAACCTTGAGGTGAAGACATTTCGTATAGTTTTCATATGAATTTTCTTATCTTAATCATTTCTAGAGCTCACTCTTGACTCAATAGTCTTGGGAGAACTTAACAAGACAAGTACATATTTATTTAGAGACTTGAAATAAACCAAAAATCACACAATTCATAAATCATTATTCAATTAGAGAATTTAATACAATTTATGTATCAAAGATGTCTATATATCAATAGTTGATGTGTACATTACTAGTCTATATTCATAATAGTGAAACAAGTTATTAAGGTTATTTGTAAGGGCAGAGAAGCTCATATGAAAATACATGCTTCTCCGCCCTGCACATGGCCATGTCAGCGCCCATGACTACATGGAGATTGAATTTTCTCCCCAGAAATATGTCTGTGAACAAGGGCTTGGGCGTCCTTTGTCTATGGAAATCATCAATTTTTTTTTTTAAAAAATTATTTTTTATTACTTTATTTAATATATATATTAAATATTAATTTTATTTATTTGATAATTTTATTTAAGATTCAATCATTTTGAAATGTAGATAATAAAAACGAAATACAAATACAATCGAAACAAATTATAAACAACAATATAAATTAATAAATAATAATTGAACGACAAGATCATCGAAATAATTAGCATGATCAGTATTTCTTGGATTACTATAAATAAAAAATTGATAAAGTTGATGAGATATAAAAGTAAAATTTAATTTGAAGAGAAGATGATGTGAATGAAATATAAATAAAAAATGATGTGGATAAGTGAGAAATTTAAGAAGTAGAAAAAGAATATGATGTGAATGTGAGATAATGCTGATGTATAGAGAGATTTATATGGTAGAAATAGTTTTGGGCGCGGACAACGTTACAGGAAGCCTAATGGATAAAACTTATACATATGAAAAGTAGAATAAGAGACCATAATTTGATAATTCTTTATATCATAAGTTTCATTTCTATCAATATGAAATAATAAACTATAATATATAATATTATATAGATTACAATAATGATATAAATTAACATAAATAGGTACAAACTAGTCCGAAACCCACTATGTAGCTCCGATACCATGTAGAAATTCAAGATTAAATGAGTCATAAGAGTGTCGATGTAGCTCAATTATAAAAGAATGAAGCACATTTAAAAGTTTAGATAAAATCAATTATTCATGATAAATCACTCTTTATAATCATAATTATTTTAATTCCACGGTGGTAAAATATTTCAACAATTATGCCTAGAGATTCATACTGTAGATGATATTCGAGCAAGGCAAAACGATGAAGTTCTGGAGGTTAGAGCCATCTTTGTTGATATGGGGTTTTGTTTAGATATTTTTATTATGCATCGAGGAAAGGTAAATAAGCCGGTGGGTTGATTTGAAGTTTAATTTTCAACGGTCTGATTGAAGAGAAAATGTGTTTAAACGCCAATTGTCTCACATTGGATTGGTTTATAAGAGAGAAATTGTACTATAGTAATTGACTTGTTCGAGTATTTTACATTGTTGTCTTCTCCTCTTATACGTTGTATCCACGCACACTCCCGTCATAATTTCGGACAGACTCTAGAAATTTAACATGATATCGGAGCTAGTTCGGTCAAAATCCTGATTATCAATACCGGGAAAGACCGGTTCATTTCAATTCGCAAGTCTAAATTTGTGAGGTATTTGGACTTGAGAGGTGTGTTGAAATGTCCATATCCCACATTGGATTTGAGAAATAATTTAGATTGGTTTATAAGAGGGAATAAGTATCATAGTAATCGACTTATTCAAGTCTTTTACGGTGTGGTCTCCTATTCTTATACGTCGTATCCACGCACACTTCTGTCGTCATTTCGGCCAAACTCTATAATTTCAACATGGTATTGGAGCTGGTTCGATCAAAATCCTGATTATCAATACCGGGAAAGATCTGTTCATTTCAATTCGCAAGTCCAAATTTGTCAGGTATTTGGACTTGAGGGGGTGTGTTGAAATGTCAATTGTCCCACATTGGATTTGAGAAATAATTTAGATTGATTTATAAGAGGGAAGGGGTACCGTAATAATTAATTTGTTCAAGTATTTTACATTGTATTCTCCTCCTCTTATACATCGTATCCACGTAAACTCTCATCATAATTTCGGACAAACTTTAGAAATTTAACAAAATGTGAAGATGATTAAGCCATGTAACGCGACGAAAATTAATATTCTAGACATTTTTGTTGATATTCGTACACTTTTTTGTCAGATAACATTATCCAAAAACAAATAAAATTTTTAAGAAATGTTTATTTACTCACTTTTGACTTGACGACCTACTAAAGTAAGAAACGAGCTCAAATCTATTTTAAACCGGCTTTTCTTTAGGGATATCGAATTCGAGTCGAACTCTTCTCGGACACCGACTCCCATCAAACACTTGTTGGACATGAGTTCGTTTTTATATTTAAATTTATTATTATTTATTTTAAAATATTCATTATTTAAATTTATTATTATTTTTATATATTAATATAATTCGTAAATGTATAAAAAATTAGTGATATATCGATATGATTGTGATATAATATAGTTTATACAAACTATTTCGGTATTTTACCATATTTAAACATTAATTATCATATATATTTGTGGTCGTAATTTATTATTTTGTATAATACATGAAAGTCATACCGGTAAATATCAATCGTGACCGGTACATCGGTATTCCTATATATCACCGGTATACCAACGATATATTGTAAAAATCACTCATACCGGTCGGTACCGCTCGTACCGGTCCCGACCGGTATGACTTCCTTGGTATAATATAATTAGATAAATCATTATTTTATTTATCGTTAATTATATATCATGTTAATCACACACATCTTTTAAAAAATAATTGATAATATTAACGAGTCGGACTCTTTAACAAATCTGAGTCCCCGAGTTCGAATCCTCGAGTCCCCGTGGCGGTGTCCGTTTAACATAGGGTCAAATTGTGTTTGTATATAAATTATATATTTTAATAATTATTATAAAGATAAAATTTATGAATCTTTAAGTAAATTTATTGGGATATCTCTAAAAAATCATGTACTAGAAATCAAGAATCATGTCATATCACATATTGTAATAACATAGCTAAAAATGCAATAAACTATTTGAATGATGATAAAAAATAAGTAAAAAAGTAATATTAATTAAAAATATAAATGAGAACAATATAGATGATTAAAGGGAGAAAAATATTAGTCTTTCAAATTTAATTCAAAATCAATTTTAGTGATTCAAATAAATTTAAATTAAATCTTTAAACTCAAATCATTATAAACTAATTTTTTTATTTACGAAAAACTATGGAGTGCATCCGAAAAATGATTTTTATGTGAAAGTTTGCTTCAATTGATTTTATTTCATATTTTAGGGTTTTTAAATCTACGTGGATGTGACAATTTTCAAATTTAAAAAATGAAATTTAAAATTATCCGAAATCGTTTGGATTCAAGATTACATGTTTCGTGAACAAGTATAACCAATAACTTATTCTATCTTTCACCACGTTGTTCCGGTGTCAATCCGCCGGTACCACAAACCGGACAGCTCTTGAGGCCAAATCCTTGACACTCAAAGCATCTATCGATCGAATATTAAGTCAGTATAAATACGTAGAACCAAACAAACTCAATAACGAAATACTTACTTCCATCTCTCAAAAATATTCCCATTCTTTTTGTTCTTTCCTGTACCTTTGCAACCTGGACATTCTATTGCACCTTCACCCTTACAATTTTTGCACTTGCTACTAATACTCTAAAAAGGGATAATGTCAAAACATATTTAATACTTTTTATGAATTTTTAAATTTAACAAATCTAGTTCTCAATGTTTTTTAAATTCAAAACTATTTTTAATACTTTGCAAATTTTGATAAAATTAGTTCTCAAGTTAAATGTCTATGCCAAAATTAATCCTTGAAGTTTATGGATTATTTTTGTATTTCGTGGATCAGAATTGTTAGATTTGAGAACTTTTGAGTATTTTTTTTGCAAAAATAATAAAAGTATGTGGATTATAGATATCAAATTAAAGTTAGGAGATCAAATTTACTAAAATCAAGAAATTTGATAACCAAATATATCATTATCTCATCGAAAGTTCATATTGCACTAAAAACCTAACTAGAAATGAATGCAAATGCACCTACAGATGATTTCGAAGCGCCAATAGTAGATTGTGATCGTTCGAGTCTCCCGAGTGTCGTGTTTTGTCGCTTGAATATAAAATGTCGATGCTCGAGGAAGAAGCCATTATGTGATAAACACAAAACTTTCATTTTTTGTGAGGATTCCTATGCAATCTTAGAGGTATAAGATGATAGGAATAGAGATTGGTTTGGCTTGAATTTGTGGCTATCCTTATTTCCATATCTATATCTCAATCCCCTTTTTTAATGACATGTATTTTTGCTAGGTTGCACGGGTACTGGGATACGGATGGAGATGCGGGGTACGGGGTGCGACGATTTTAGAAGTATACAATCTAGGGTGTGTCAAATTCAAGATAATAAAATAATCAATATAAATATTTGAAATTTTTAAAATACACAAAAATGTTAGAAGTAATAAATTTTAAAATAATTTACTAATGAATAGTTTGTTGACTTCTTGTTCTCACCGCCTTTTAGTCACTTATGCATTTCTTTTCCCAACAATATCTTATGTCCACCTTCTTATCACACTTTCATTAACCCTATTTTTTTTAAGTATACGTGTGGGTGTTTGAATCTGCATACCCAGACAGCTAACAAGCATTCGATGTGTGAAAATTGAGAATTTGAAGCATCCGTGCAACATAATATTTTTGTATCTTTCTACATATTTTTTGAAACCGGTTCAATCGATGAATCGTAAATTTCTTCTATTGATTGAATCGGTTTTAAAAAAAATATAATAATATTTATATATTAAATTTAAACCCAATTTGTTCATTAATTTAATTATAAATGAGTCAAAATTCTGAATTTTCCTCATATTTTATTAAATATTCACTAAAGTATGATTTCATGAAGAAATGAAATGAATTTTCATTAATATGGACATGAAGAAATGATTTCAGGTCCATGGTAATTTTGGTGCATCAGCGCGCAGGGTAATTAATCCAGAATCGCGTTTGTTTCCCAATTGATGTAGCGTGGCACGGGAAAACAGCATTCGGAAACGATCAATGCCCGAGATGGAAGCCAAATAGCAACCGATTCCACTCCATCATTAACTCTCCTTTTAACACTACTTCACGAGACGAGATCACTCGCTAGGTGTGCAGAGTGGAACCGAGCGGGAGGAGCGCAGAGTCTGATCGGAAATGGCTACATTATCCTCCGGCGCCGCGGCTGTCACGGCTA
>RWGZ01000226.1:0-12743 GCA_009725065.1 Utricularia reniformis
AGGAATGCTCGTTTATAGCTGTCGATGCAGGTCTTGCCGCAAAGCTTCTACTCGTGATTCAAAGTGGATGTAGGCAAATCGTTAAGCAACAAGCTGCTGAACTATTGAAAATGTGTAGCTTGAATTACTCAGATACCATGTTTATTTCCAAGTGTAAGTTAACGAGGACAATTCAATGAGAATTCGATGTCGTTTTCGTCGAATTTGTAATAAGCATTTGAAGGAGGAGGCATGAAAGTGTTTTTATTGTAAAGGTTTGAGATAAGTGAAGATTAACTACTTTTCAGCATTCGATTTCGATTTGTTATTATGTTATTTGGAGGTGTTGTGGAATTTTTTCGGGTTCGGGTTCGGATTCGGATTCGTTCTCTTGTGGAAGTTTTGCTGTGATCTTACAGATTGTAGATTGTAATTTTATTGTGGATCTTGTTTATTCAATACCTACAATTTTTTAACTTCTTTACAAATTCGTTCTCTTGCAACATTTGATTGTGAAGCATTTTTCGATGCCGAATTCAAGGAAACATATGATGCAAATCCCATGTTTTTTTTGTGAAGAAAATGTCTTTTAAGTCACCAAACTTTTGCACTTGTAGCAAATTTGGTCCTTATAACGTCCTAGGGTTTGTTTGGTTCATCTTTTAAAAGTTGAGGAGTGATGAGCTCTGGTAAGATATGATGATCGTGAATTTTTATATATATTTGATAAAATTGTGATATTATTATCGTGATTTATGTAAAACTATTAATATATTCTTATATATAAAAAATAATAAATATAATTAATAGAAGTAAGAGTAAAATAGTTTTTTTCAAAATTACGATAAAGCCAAAGTTGGTTTTATCAGCTATAATGAAATCGTGATTTTTTAACGATTATCACATTACAATTAACCTTGTGTTTTGTTTACCATAAAAAAATCACGATTTGATGATCTTATCCACCTCATCGCACTTTCTATCGCCGAACTAAACAAACTCATATTTAGTTCCTAAACTTTAATGTTTTGGCAAAGTAGCAAAACCGGTCCTCAAAGTTTGATTTTAGCGGAGAACCTCTATTGTCAAAATTGAAAATTTTAGGGACCAGTTACATGGAAGTCATACTAGTGGTACTGTCGGGTATACCGGTAAATATCATTCGTGACCGATTTATCGGTATTCCGATATATCATCGGTATACTAACGAGATATCGTTAAAAATCGCTCGTATTGGTTGAGACCGATACCAACGGTACAAACTGATATGACTACACACTAAACTTTCGAAACTGAATTTGTAAAAAATTACAAAGCATGAAGATCGATTTAATCATCTTTATACTTTGGAGATAACAATTGACACAATTATAAAATTTTACGATCAAAATTACAAGAACCAAATATACGTTTTGCCTTTTTTTGTGTCTTCGTATAAGGAATACTTTGAAAATAACGTGAATCATTCTAAAATGAAAACTTTATTTGAAATAATCCATGACAAATTAGGAACACTAAAATGTCACCTAAAATAAAACAAACACAACAAGAGAAACAACTCAACGCATATTTAATCAGCATCAGCATCTGGAGTCTCAAGAGTCTCACGTTCAGCATCTTGAACCTCTTTTTCAGTCTTTCTACCTTTCTTTGATTTATAATAAACGCTCATGAACGTACCCACAGCTCCATATTTACGTCGACAATGATCGTAAAGTCCAGCATCAAACATTCTCCAGAACTTCTTCTCAGTTAACTCCGAGACCGCGTATTGCGGTTGAAATCCATTGTTTTCGATCAAAAAATCTTCCATTCTTCGAACAGCTTCTGCTCCATCGAATTCTTCCCCTCGTAGTACAGGTCCCGGAGAATAATAGACTCCAACATCTGTGTACATTTGAGCGTAGGCTGTGTCGCCTTGCTTTAGATTTTGATCGAATCCCGGTTCCGGATACACCATTGTCTTAACTGGTAGCTTGTATAGCCTATGTGGGCAAAGCCAGATTGGATATATCTGTACAAACCTCAAATTTCAGTAGCTAGAAAACATGGAGTTCTTGAAATTCATGATTCAAATGGGCCGGAACATGTTGGTGTAACCCAATCTATAAAAGAAGTGAATTACATTAAAAAGACTTGGATTGGTATCGGAGCTATAGAGTGTGTTTCGGGTTTGTCCGGACCGGTTTAGACAAAAAAAACTTTAGTAGAAAAGTACATCGAAAAATAGATCGGCCTATAATTCAAACAAGTTTGAACTGGATCAAGACCAGTTCGCCTTAAGAATGTTGAAAATATCCTAATCGGTGGTGGAATACAAAACCCTTAACTTAAAGGGAAATGATATCACAAGTAATTAGTTTGTCAAACATTTTCAATGTAATTCATTCTCTTATGGACTGTGCTACATCGACATTCTTCCGACCTATTGAGTCCTAAATTTCAAGAGGAGTTATAGGGAAGAAAAAACTCGTACAAACCTCCATTTCTCTATGAACCCATTCGAGAGCATCTCCGACTTTATACAACGGAACAAGCATATCCTGAATAACGTGCATTTCATGATAATAATTCTTGATAGCTTCACCTTGTGTAGCTTTAAGTAATGAAACTTTAGGTGGCATAAGCCAACCAAGAAGAAATCTGAACCAAAATTGATCACCAAATGGAAGAATAAGCTTCCCTTCCCAATACAAGCATCTCGTATGTCTATGATAATATTCTCTCGTAGGAATATACTCGACGAATTCGCCTTTCTTTAACGATGTCTGAGCATGTTGATAAAACCATGTTTTGAACCACCAACCTACATTGTTAATCTTATTACCTTTTTGTCTTGCTTCTTCTTTAGATGCATATCGTCCCGTCATACATACACCTTCTGTAGGAGAATAAATCATTGTCTCGACGAAATCCGGAACCTTAACCGGATTGTCCTGATCACCATCTCGTGGTGCAAACGAATCGATATACTCTTGAGCTAGCTCCTTTAAGTTACCGAATACAGGCTTATATGTAACTTTCATGTATTCCTTTACATGAATCAGCTTAATCTCTGCAGCTACGAGAAGCCCGAGTGTGCCTTGAGACCACGGGATTGCATAGAAAAGATCGGAGTATTCGTTGTCACTTGTAGCTCGAACTAAACGCCCATCTGCTAAAACAATTTCATAAGCAACAACAGTATCAGCANCCTCGTAGTACAGGTCCCGGAGAATAATAGACTCCAACATCTGTGTACATTTGAGCGTAGGCTGTGTCGCCTTGCTTTAGATTTTGATCGAATCCCGGTTCCGGATACACCATTGTCTTAACTGGTAGCTTGTATAGCCTATGTGGGCAAAGCCAGATTGGATATATCTGTACAAACCTCAAATTTCAGTAGCTAGAAAACATGGAGTTCTTGAAATTCATGATTCAAATGGGCCGGAACATGTTGGTGTAACCCAATCTATAAAAGAAGTGAATTACATTAAAAAGACTTGGATTGGTATCGGAGCTATAGAGTGTGTTTCGGGTTTGTCCGGACCGGTTTAGACAAAAAAAACTTTAGTAGAAAAGTACATCGAAAAATAGATCGGCCTATAATTCAAACAAGTTTGAACTGGATCAAGACCAGTTCGCCTTAAGAATGTTGAAAATATCCTAATCGGTGGTGGAATACAAAACCCTTAACTTAAAGGGAAATGATATCACAAGTAATTAGTTTGTCAAACATTTTCAATGTAATTCATTCTCTTATGGACTGTGCTACATCGACATTCTTCCGACCTATTGAGTCCTAAATTTCAAGAGGAGTTATAGGGAAGAAAAAACTCGTACAAACCTCCATTTCTCTATGAACCCATTCGAGAGCATCTCCGACTTTATACAACGGAACAAGCATATCCTGAATAACGTGCATTTCATGATAATAATTCTTGATAGCTTCACCTTGTGTAGCTTTAAGTAATGAAACTTTAGGTGGCATAAGCCAACCAAGAAGAAATCTGAACCAAAATTGATCACCAAATGGAAGAATAAGCTTCCCTTCCCAATACAAGCATCTCGTATGTCTATGATAATATTCTCTCGTAGGAATATACTCGACGAATTCGCCTTTCTTTAACGATGTCTGAGCATGTTGATAAAACCATGTTTTGAACCACCAACCTACATTGTTAATCTTATTACCTTTTTGTCTTGCTTCTTCTTTAGATGCATATCGTCCTGTCATACATACACCTTCTGTAGGAGAATAAATCATTGTCTCGACGAAATCCGGAACCTTAACCGGATTGTCCTGATCACCATCTCGTGGTGCAAATGAATCGATATACTCTTGAGCTAGCTCCTTTAAGTTACCGAATACCGGCTTATATGTAACTTTCATGTATTCCTTT
The DNA here is from genome assembly GCA_009725065.1 of Utricularia reniformis. NCBI lineage: Eukaryota > Viridiplantae > Streptophyta > Magnoliopsida > Lamiales > Lentibulariaceae > Utricularia > Utricularia reniformis. The sequence continues at coordinate 4,362 of RWGZ01000226.1, forward strand.
ACATGAATCAGCTTAATCTCCGCAGCTACGAGAAGCCCGAGTGTGCCTTGAGACCACGGGATTGCATAGAAAAGATCGGAGTATTCGTTGTCACTCGTAGCTCGAACTAAACGCCCATCTGCTAAAACAATTTCATAAGCAACAACAGTATCAGCAAAAAGTCCGTAAATATGCGAGCTTCCTTCGATACCATAGCCATTTATTAAACCACCAACAGTAAGATCATCAAGTTCAGCAACTACAGCGAGTGCGAGGTTCATTGGAACAGTAACTCTCGTAATTTGTCCCATAGATACTAATGGCTCAACTCTAGCAATCATTTTTTCCTTATTAATCTCGAGAATGTTTCTAAACTTTGCAAGATCAACTTCGAAGTGACGAACACGTTTATAATCGACATTACGCATACCGACAGCAATATATGGCTTTCGAGCTGTGCAAACTAAGCCATCTTTGGTTGGCTCTCGTTCCTTGAGACGCTTTATAACTTTTTTAACATTCTCTTCGTGTTCTTTTTGACGCTGCTTGAATGATTTGTGCTCCGATTTTATGTCACCGAGATAAATGAGAAAGTAAACTGTGAATGAAACTGGAAGCACAATAAAGATAACAATTATCCATCTGAATTGAACCAAATAATCCACTAAACCCTTCTTTCTCTTGGGACGTAGTGGAACTTCAAGATCAGACATTTTGTAATATCAGTAAGCCTACACATTTTACCCAAAATGCATTAGAAAACAACTGTTTTATAAGAATAAAACAATGTGCTACCAATAAGGCAATAATTGCTTATTACAGTATACAGAATTTAAAAGAACCTGAAATAAAGGCAATCACCAAACGTAATAAATGAGAACACCAATAAAAACGAAGCATTTAAGGCATACATTGTAAAGTAGATAACAAACTCAAAAATACAGTAACCGTACCACAAGACAAAAAATCAAACACCAGATCTGCATTGTAAACGAAGCCGCTAAATAAACAACCTTAAACTCCACATAAACCAAAAGCAAGAATCGAATGATAACATATAGATAAAAGACACAAAACCCTCTTGCATTTATCAGATCTACAACAAACTAATTGAATAATGCAAGCCCATTAAACCCCAAAAAAACGAAGCATTTCATACGATCATTGTACAAAATTAAAGAAAACCCAGATCAACGCATCAATAGAAGATGAAATTGTATTAAGCGAGAAAAGAGTTTACTGAGCGCTGCGCCGTTCTCTTCCCTTTCGAGAGTACCGACAACTGACTTGTAGTGAACGAGGTGGAGATGTTGGGAAGGGGAAGATACATTTATTGATGTCAAAAAATTACCATGGAAAGAGAAGGGTATTATTGTAACTTCATTAAGTATTTAAATTACTTTTTAATTTATTTATAAATTATTCTTTGACTTAGTTCGCTGTTGTGACGTGACGTTGTTCTATTTTATTATAAGTTTATGGAAAATAAGAAAAATCCCAAAATAAATTAATGGGAGCATGTGAATTTGTGAAATAGCCGCAATAAATTTAAATATTTTTGGATAAAATGTAAATAATTATATATTATATTAAAATATCTTGCTTTGTCATTTAAAAAATTGGGTTTATTTATATGGGCATTTAAATTTAAAATAACTAATTTAATCATTCACATTTATCACAAAGTTAAGAAATATGCATTTAAATTTTATTATTATATATTTGAACTATTCAAAATGATTCTGTTTGATTTAATGTTTTAAACAAATAAATAATAAGGTGATATTTGTATTGACTCATTAACCTTAAAATTTATAAGAAATTGTGATTTCAAATTTTTAAAATTGCAAAAATAAGACTTTATAATATTAAATCAAATAGATTAAAATACTTTTGTTTATACTCAATATTAATTTTTAAATGGTTTAACACTTCCAACATTAAATACATAATTTCTAAATTTTATAGAATCACTTTTATATATTTTTTAAAAAATTTAGGTATCATCAATTTAATTTTCTATTTAGAAAATAAAATTTATTTATATAAAATATACATATTGTTTTAATAATAGGGTGGACCGGGTTGTAAAAAATGGACCGGGTTATAAAAAGTGAGTACATGCCTAAGGTGTGAGTGTGTAGGCACCCACACGTTCTTATAGAGCATCTTTAGCACGTGACACGCTGCGTTGTGGTTGTCTTTTTGTTCCTAAATGGGCCAAAAGTTTTATTTAAAAAACCAATAAAATAAAGAGAAAGTATTTTCTTTAAGTTAATTTTATCGAATTTAAAATAAATATAAGGTTTTCATATTGAGCATTATTATGATTATTATAATTAACTCATATATATAGTTTATATTATAAGTATAATGAAAATATATAAAATGTTCCAAAAAATATAATAACATTTTATAACTCATATTTTTATATTGGTTTACACCTAAAAACCGGACGGTACCAATATCTTGACAGATCCGAGTTTTAAGGTGAGGACCCGGATTTTCTAGATTTGACCAGAAAAATATTAAAAAAATTTGATATCGGACGATATATTTGATGTAATTATCCAGATCGAAACGGAATTACGGATCGATATAAAAACATTGGTTATGACAAAAATATTACGAATCGATAATTTGTAATATTTGCCAAAAAAGATGTCCAAAATTGATTTTGGTCGAGAAATCATTTATCAAAATTAAAAGCTTTGATGATCAAATATATCATATATATTAAACTTTGGACATTCATTTTGTCAAAACTTTAAAAGTATAGAGATCGATTTTATGGTCAAGATTACCAAACATCTTCATACTTTAAGATCAAAATCACCGTAATCATAAAACTTTGAGGTCCAAACTTGCGTCTCGTACAAATTTAAATAGGCTCGGCAAGAACCCGAAGTGGTGTACTTGAATAACAAATGAAATTGACAAAATACCAGAAATTCCTTAGTTTGAAAACTATGCTTTCTTTGAGCATAGCAATACAGTTGATGATAATATTCATATATCTTCTCTTCATGCAACTGTCTGAAGCGCACGCTCGAAGCTATCCTCGGCTGTCGATGCGCGTTTGACGAGTAAGTGATCGGGATGTGATAACTTCAGTTGGCTGAAAATGAATCTAGATGTAATCCAAGGGCCAAAAATGTTCAAAGACCAAACAAGTTATGGTACCTGAGATAGCGAGATGCAGATTTTCCCAAGTGAAGGCTACAGACCACAAGATTAGCAAGAGTTTCTGGATCCTTTGCGTCCTGAAGTACAAAAATGGCACTAAAAAGTGTAATGCTAGAGAAAAGAAACAAGGGTCACGCAGAATTATACGAGTTATTGATTTACCTTGTTAAGGGCGTCGAGGAGAAGCGTTTCAGCTTCATCGAATTCACCTTTGTGCATGAGGCTAACTGCTTTTCCATTTAGAATCAAACTAGTTGATGGATACTTCTCTGAGAAGTCCTGGAAAATAAGAAAAGCTTCCTGGATCTTTGAGCCTCCCTAATTCATGAAAATGGAGTCGTTATATGGAAATCCATCGTTTATAAGATTGCAATACATTTTACAACACATACCACAGCTAGATTTAACCATGCAGTTGCAAGCTGCGTTAGCGTGTGATCTTCATCAATTTGTTGCATCAATCTCAACTGTTTCTCAGCAATATCTGTTCGGTGCATCTTGATACAAATTTGGACACTAAGAGCATACCTGAAAATCATTAGAGCTTTCGAGTGAGTTTATGGTTCTTGTGACATGAAAGAAAAATCCATAGAGTTTCTAATTTAGATAATGAGATCCCAAAATGAAGTACATTATGGAGAATATTTGCAAAAAAGATGCTTATTACTTCATGACACATGTGTGAATAGAGGTTGAACAACAACAGCAGAAATAGTTCAGGACTATGAGTCCGAATTTGGACGTTGCGACTAATATGCAGAGTAAAAAGATATTAACATACAGCAAGTGGCATCAAATAGTTATCACAAGTAGAATACAAATGATGATCGTATAAATAGCAAGACTCACAGCTCCATTGTGACTCCAGAAAAGGTATGCTTCAAGGCTTCACTGTAATCTTGTTCATGCATGAATATAATCCCTGCAATAACGCGTAAGATGGGATTGCTTCCGATAATTGAGTCACCAAGCCACTCATGGAGAGTTGAGATCACAGTTTCCTGTATGAAAATTCCGCAGATTATCAAGGAGCACGGGATGATTCACTAATATCCTCAATAGAAATCAGAAAACACAATGGGCTTCTAGCTGAACTCAACTACTTTTCCCACATAGAAAAAATGCTTGAATAACAAACTCTTTACAGGACTCTAAAAACATCTGCCCAATTAGCAAAAGGAGCATATGAACTTAACAAAAGCACTTTATAATTCCGGCAGCCAAGTGAATAATCAAAGTCACCTTGTTATCAGGGCTTGTTAGATATAACGCTAGCAATTTCACGGCTTGAAGCGGTGTCGCAGCGGATGAATCAATCTCGTTTATAGCAAGCTAAGAAGAGAGAAAAACAACAAAGAAAATGAGCTAAATCTAATTACGAAATCACAAACCAAAACTCTATCCGAGATCAAGCATTGGCTACCGAAAACAGTAGATCTGGAATCGCACCTGATAACTACCCAAACCGATGTAGGATCTAAAGACAAGGCAGTCTCTCTCAAGGGCTTCATCCGGCGATAAATTGCGAATCTCGCTGGCGTTTATCGCCGCCTGGTACGCTCCTAGGTAAAAGTTGTTCCTCAACCCGAACAACGGATCTGGTCCACCAGTCGCTGCTGCCATTCTCGGTCGGCCTGTGCTTCTGTATGCTACGAATCCGTCGTTAAATTGAAGAAAATGCAATTGCGATCATACCAGAGAGCAGCCTTTAAGATTCAACCGTTTCTGCAATGATGTTGAAAATATTTAATGGGNCAATATTTTGTTTGATTTGATATTTAGTACCGAATGCTCATTACTAATATCTTGTGAGATATTTTTGACTTGTTATTTTTTTTTCAATTTAAAATTTCAGAGGAGTATGTGCATTGTACACCTCAATTGAATTGTCAATGGACCACAGTTAATCATGACTTTCTTTTGTTAATGATGTATATATATTTAAACCTCAATTAAAAGGTTTTTAAATATTAATTATTAATTAAATAAATATCCAATTTTGTTATGAAAAAATGATAAGAGTTATGTTTGTCTTTTATTTTACACATTCAAAGTTTAAGATTAAATGAAAATTAATTATAAGATAATGTAAAACAAAGCTAAATATGTGATTTTAAATAAAAAGTTTGAAATAACCATAAAAATGAGTTTTATGATATAAAATTTAAACTAAAAAAATTAGACACGTCGAAGGCGTGTCAGCACGTCGGCCCTTGGCGGATGCATACTTGGCATATCTCTAGACGCACATCTGTTTAAAATGAAAGATGTTTTTTTGGAAGAGCACAATAATTCAATCATAAGTAGCCAATCATTTTGTAGCCATCTCTTTTTTCTTACAAAATGCTGGCCATCTTTTTCTAATGTGATAAAGATAAAAAGTGTAAAATAATGACTACGTTTGGAACATCGTTTGAAAAGCGGTGAGATGAGATAAATGTACTGTGCAGTGAGGTGAACTGATCGTGATTTAAAAAACTGTTTTTGAAACAACGGTGCAGTGATCATGATGTTATAAAATGATTTTTTTCCCTTATTTTTAAATAATTGTTCATAACTTAAAAATTATATTTCATATAATTTTATGATAAATTCGTTATGTCAAAACTACATTTTTAAATTGTCATATATATTTTTATAGTTTGAACATGTAATTGATAGAATATAAGAAGTTATTGATCAAAATTATTTTTTTTAAAAAAATAAACTATAATTATTAAGGATAAAACTGATATTTGGTAGATGCGTTCTGGTGGCAGTTGTGTTAAACCAACTGTGAACTCACCGTTGTTTTCTGCGGTCGCACGAACGCAAATATTAATAATATTTGGTTAAAATAGAATACAACTGCGGTACATTCACCGCACCGCACGGTAGACTGCGTTTCCAAACAACACCATTATGTTATCACAATCAATATTTTAAATTAATATCAAACCCCTAAATGAGATCAATATAATTTTAAAATATTAAATAAAAAATATTTTATCAATTTTTTTTATTAACTCAAATTTAATATGTATATCAAAATTGGTTTATTGGGATTAGTTTTGCATCAAATTTGGAAAATATTTGAAATCGTTTTTATCAAACTATCAAAGTAAAACTACGGATGACAAATTAAAATTAAGAATTAAATTTATCAAAATAACAAAAATTTGGAAATTAAACACGCAATTTTCTCAAAATTCAAAATACAATATTCATATAAAGGGATTGAAAATATTATAATAATATATTGATGATTATAATTAAGATATATTAATACAACTATTAAGCTTTGACATGTGATATTTGTTAATAGTCTATAAAAAGTATATATAAAACATTCCAAAACCCTAATGGATTCATAAATAAGTGTATCTTGAAACATAAATATAATAACCAAAGTCTATAAGAGACATTAATTATTAGACAAAGAAGTCTTCTCAAAAGATCACATAAAAAATTCTAGATATTCATATATCAACAAACTTCAAGACCAATAATTTACCTTCATTACAAATTACCAAAGTTCATATTAGGGTTATTATTCGATTCGAACGAACCGAACGCGCTGTGTTCATGTTCGTTCCTATTTTTATTCGAACGTGTTTATGTTCGTTCATATTTTATTCGAACGTGAAAATATGTTCAAACATTACCCAAATTATTAAGTGAATGTTCATGTTCGTTCGAATAACTTGTTCGTACGATTAGTTCGAACATGTTTGTACTATTTGTGTGAAATTTATCCAAAGAGTTCTTCATGTTCTAATTCATCCTTATTTTCTGCATAAATTGATTTTTCATAATAATTGTAAATTAGATTATTCAAATAATAATTAATCCAAACTTATAAAATAGTACTAATTAATTAGATATGTTAGACGATTCGCTCAAATTCATACACCCCAAAGCATGGGTGGGTTGAATGAGCCCTGATTAGATTCGTAAAATATTAATAAATCTCGTATCGTACATAGGGTGCAACCTTTATATTTAGTTGAACTAACTATCCAACCCTATGATGAAAATGATTAATGTTAAAGTAAGTTTTTTAGTGGAATGTATTGTATAACACACGAGGATCTCAAAAAGTTTTAAATCAATTAAAATGTAATTTACTGGACGATACACAAATTTTGTCTATATAATTTCATGGTTTTGACAATTTTGATTCTCAATCTTTCATGATAATTGTGATTCACAAAGTATGAAAATGACAAAAGTTATCCTTATTTTTGTATTTTTTGTCAAAAAAATTTCTCAAAATGTAGTGTGTATAACATAGTCAGTCTCTAAGGTTTTACAATTTTAGCAATTGAGATACTTGTACAAAATCAAAATCGATGACTGATTTTACCACTTTGGAGATATCAATTTATTTAAATAGAAAACTTTTTGGTTCGATCTATTAAATCAGTTTAAAAATATATGTTTTTTTATGAAGAACTTGAGGATAATTCGTATTGGGTGTATTATACAATTATTTGCTTTATAAGAATTTGAATTAATTCAGCAAATAAATATATATTTTATTATCCAGGTGTAGCCACGTGATTGGTTGTAAAAGGTCGTCTTACTTCCCGCCCAATCCGCCAAGGAAGACTCAGTTGGGCTGGCTATGTGGTCACCGTATCTCATTAATAATTGCAAGATAAGATTTTATGTGAAGAAAATCTGTTAATTTTGATACTTAATCACAACTTAATCATATGATTAACTACACTAATTACAATATAAAATAATACAAGAAGATCACATAAAAAATTCTTGTATAATGTAACAGTTACCTTTCATTCAACACAAAAATGATGAAAATCTCACGAAATTCCTTCCTTTTATTGATTCTCTTCGTTATCTGTCTCTGTGACCTTGAATCGGTTTGGGTTTCTGCTGAAGAAGAGGTAATTGGATATGGGTATGGTGTGGAATGGGTGAACGTCGCGCCGTCGAAGAGAAAGCTGACTGTGCAGTTGAAGGTGATCGGAAATTCGTCTGTGTTTGGGCCGGACGTGCAAATTCTCTCCCTCACCGCGAGGTGAGCTGTTTTAACTTGATTATCGGTGAATTGGGTGTGTCGATTTGATGATTTGCGTTTACTTTTTGCAGTTTAGAGACGAAGGAACGGTTAAGAATCACAATTACCGATGCTGAGAATCCTCGTTGGGAAGTTCCTGATCTGGTTATCCCGCGTGAACCCAATGTCCCTCTCCCAGCTCCGACTCCGTCTCA
>RWGZ01000227.1:0-12544 GCA_009725065.1 Utricularia reniformis
ACCAATCTACATGTGATTTCGAGTTTCTAAATTTTATTTCCTAGTTTTCGATTGGAAATTGTGGATTGTTGGTCCATTTGTAATGAAAATCGGTTGCACAAAAAACCAATCTTCGTGTCTAAAAAACCAAGTCAACAAATTGCTCGGAAATGGATTGTTGAAATGTCGTAGACATTATCGTTCCACTAAAGAAATAAACAATGTTGCATGAGTTGTGGGGGTGCGAGACTTTCAATATATCTGGTGCAGGGTGCATGAATATTCGTCGAGTGCACCTAATCATGAAACATGCACTACAATTGTATTTATTTTCTTTGTTATGATTATGTTTTCTCCAAAATATAAGCATTGTCCAAAAGTATGATACTATTATATATTTCAAATGTCACAAATAAAGTATGTTTTCTTATTTAATAAAAAATATTCGAATTGATAGATAGAGTAACTCAAATCTCTTTAAATATCAAATTCACTTATCTTTGACATTTCAAATATGAAGAAGAAGTAGATTAATATTAATAAAAATATTATTGTTGTAAATTTGATTATTTATTTTATTTATAAATGTTTACTTAATATTTTAATATATATTTTATTTAATTATATTAATGCACCCTTAATGTACTATAATTAAAAATTACGCACCATTGCACCGCGCATCCGCCCCATGCAAGAAAATAAGTTGAATGCTCAATGAGTTTTATACAAACTACTTCGAGAATGAAATATTAATAATATAGCTTATTGGGTTTTTTTTGTTAGAATCATATGAGAAAATTGTGTACATGACCTGTAATGTTTAAAATAGTGTAAATGCGATACCCCCAAAGTTTGTAAATTGCGTGAGAAGCCCCCAAAGTTTCAAAACTGTTCCAAAATGACCATCGAGTGAATAGTAACGGTTTTCGTTTTTTTTCGTATAAGTGATTTTGATAATTTATGCATATTTTTAAAATTTTCAAAATTTAGAGACATATTCATAACATCTTTTCAAGGTTAATGAGTTAAATAGAAACTATCATACGTTTAAAATATGAACGAGCATAAGGGTCAAATATAAATGGTTTCGGAAGTTAAGGGGCTAATCACGCAATTTTCAAACTTTGAGGGCACGGTATTCACAATATTTAAAAGTTTGGGACCAACCGTGAACATTATATCAACTTCGGGGGTTTTGTATGCAATTTACAAACTTTAGGAGCACCCGCCTTTACATTATTTTAAACATTAGAGGTCAATTACAAACACCACTCAATTATATACTTTTTATTTATTTATCAAATTGGTTCAAATCAATCAATATATGATGTTTATGTTCCAATGTTATAAAAAAACGATTAGTTACAATAGTTGGCTCGTCAAAAAATCACCGCCCTATTAAATGATGATTTTATTAAAAAACATTAATTTTATATTATTGTTATGTTTCTAATTTTTTAATTAAAACCTTATACATATGTTAACATTAATTGACTTTAATAGTCATGTTTTCATAGGAGTGGTTATGTCAAATATCATAAAAACCCGATATTGTTTAATGATATCGGGTTTTATGGCCTGATCATAATAACTAATGAAATAATATTTTTGTTAAATATTATGGTCTACAATATTTGGCATCGATCGTACCCATTGACCAATATGAAAACATTATTTAAAAGTTGGTTTAAGATAATGGATAAAATATTAATATTATTAATATTATTGCAAAAGTTGTTAGACATAAAAGTGTGTTTTATTATATTATTATTGAGATTTATAAAGTATAATATTATTAAAAGTTCAATCGACGTAAATTTAAAAAGATCGAATCTAACGGATAGAATGTTAAGATGAAGGTAAACAATCACGTGGTGTAGGAGGTTATAAATGATTTGGTTAAATTTATAAACTTTTATCGGTGTTATAGGGGTCCTCTTTTGGGTCTATATATGCATATGATTTTCACGATACTAAAATTGATGAAAGTATATACAGATACATATGAAAATTGATTTTTGAACACGAACAATACGAAATTGATGTTCCTGAAATTGACTTTTTCGATAAGACTGCAAGTTATATGCGATTTGTAATTTTCGACCGAGCATAATACAACGATATTCATTTGTATTCCGAATGCCAACACTTAAAGTTTATTAATCTTCGATAAGATATAGTTGTCGAAATTTCGATATAATTGTTTTTCGAAATTTATTTTGATGATTTTCGACAATTTATATTTGGACGAAAACGTTTCAATACCGTTCAAAATATTGGTTTCATTCTATTTTTTCCGTAACGGGTTGTTTACATGTTCGGAATTCCATTCTGGTCCAGTATGATTATTATGGATGATATAGCCATACAAAAAATTTCTTTAGGAAAAAAAATTGAAAATAAATTAATTTTAAAATTTTCAAGTCAGTTGCGAAAAACCCGATGTTGTCATTACTATTTTATATTTTTTAAATGAGTAGTTTTTTAAAAAAATTAAATAATTTTTAAATTTTTTTGGATCGAACCCTTCCCAGTTAACGGTAAAACTAACGCCTTTAGATTAATTGGGGACCAATTTTGCCCAATTTTTGAAACATCGGGAACTGATATTGTCAATATAGAATTGATTTTGTCAAATTATTAAACTTTGAGGACTCAATTTATCAAATTAACTAAAACTTTTAGACTAAATTTACCAAAACGTGAATACTTAAAAACTAAATTTGCCAAAACGTGAATCCTTGAAGACTAAATCGGGTTTCAACTTTCTTCAATATTTTATTCCCTTTATTTTCTAATAATATTGAGCTAAACCAAAGATCTTGAATGTTTACAGGTAAAGCAAATGGGAATGTTGCTGCGATGGATATCACAAGTTGAAAGTAAACCATTTTTTTCCATGAATCTGAGTTATATTTTTTGGTATTAAATGATATTTTTGGTACAGGAAGATATAGATCTGATATCTTATATGGGATTAGAGGCTTTCAGATTCTCAATATCTTGGTCAAGATTGATACCAAGTATTATACTTTATATTCATTCCAAATATGCAAAAGAAATAGGATTTTGTGATGATTTCTCTTCTTCTTAACTCTTTAGATGGCAGAGGATTTGTGAACCCATTGGGGTTGCAGTATTACAATTCTATGATTGACCAACTTATAAGTCATGGTAATACTTTTTCTATGTGTATTTACTAATAAAGTTATAAACATTAACACTTACGCTACACAGGCATTGAGCCTCATGTTACATTATGTCACCTTGATCTGCCTCAAGTGCTTGAAGACGAGTACGGGGGATGGCTTGATCGTAGGATCGTGTACGTTGATTGTTTTATTTGTTTAAAATGATCTTGTTGTGTTACATTGTTAGTGTATAGAATCCCAGGGATGATTTCACTGCTTACTCTGAAGTATGCTTCAAGGAATTTGGAGATAGAGTTAAGTATTAGACGATTATCAACGAGGCTAATGCAGTCGCTTACACAGGTTATAGTGGACAAACCTCGCCTCCTGGACGTTGTTCTCCATCTCTTGGATTCGGTTGTGTCGGTAATTCATCCTTAGAACCATACATTGTTGGGCACAATATGCTGTTAGCACATTCAGCCAGTTGAAGATTGTACAAGGAAAAGTATGAGGTTTGATCATCTCAATCTTTTTATCGGTTTCATTCTTTATCAAATATGCATAGGGGTGGGACGCCAAACAGTAAAACCAAACCGAATTTATTCGGTTTCATGATGGTTAAAACTATTATACGGTCGGTAATCAGTTTTGTTTATAAGTATCGGTTTTAATATTAATCAACCGATTAAATTACTTGATATCTAATTCGCTTAGTAGTTCCATGGTACACCCAATATTTTTTAGTCACAGAAGCCCACTAATATGCTATTATATCTAAGTAAAGAAAATATTCAATACTTTCATTTCTCAATCGTTCATAGTTTTTATGTTATTTTCCACAATTCTGCAATTTAAATGTGCTCACTCTACTCTACTCCACTCATGTTATTGTTTTTAGTATGCTCTTTTTATTTTTCAATTTTAGATTTGATATTTTGTATCATAAGCATGATAATAATAAATTCTTGAGTTTAATTTATTTTTTGTGGAATATCGAAGTAAATTTCTTGAATTATCAAAAAATTGATTGACTAGACAATAAACCTTGTATGAATATTTTGTACAATTACGGTAACCGGTTAACCGACCGATTACCACAAGATCGGTTATACAATTGTGAAACAGTTAAACTGTGAGGTTTCGGTTATAAAAAAATGAACTTTGAAACCGATATTTCGCAAAGGTTTTGACCATTTAACCGTTTAACCAACCGAATCTCACCCCTAAATATATTAATTAGGTGTTTTTTTCACAGGCTACTCAAAAAGGGCAAGTGGGATTTAGCATCTTGGCATCTGGAATCCATCCTTTTACTGATACACAAGAAGATATTGCAACTTCACAAAGAGCAATGGATTTTCTCAATTTATGGTAATATTTATTATACGTCACTTATTCATTTGATCATTTGTTTACTACTTAAGAGGTTTACAGGCTCTTCCATCCCTTAGTTTTTGGGACATACCCTGAAACAATGAAACAAAATGCGAAAGGACGAATTCCGATTATTTCGAAGCGCGAATCAGAGCAAATTAAAGGCTCATTTGACTTTTTAGGATTGAACCATTATACAACATATATGATCAAGGATATTCCTCATGTTTACGATCCTGAAAAATCGACTTATAAGGATGATATGGGTGCACTTTCTCAAGGTGTGATTTTGTTATTTAGTGATACCACAATGTATATATATGAGAAGATCATTAGTTTTAGTTGTGTTTCTTTTGTTGCAGTTCCTGGTTTTGCGCCTCGTGAATTTCCCATGTATGGTTTTCCGATAATTTCTTCGGGTTTTGTTTCGTTACTTGAGTACATAAAGGAATTCTATGGAAATCCTCCTATCTACATTCAAGAAAATGGTTCTTTTCTCCATTTTTCCACTATAGAAATCTTGTTTTTCTTTGATGATCAATTACTTACAGGTTAGTCGAATCGACGGACTCAAGATTTGAACGATATTTCAAGGGTGAAGTATTTAGATGCTTACATCGGTGCCATGCTTGATGCAATGAGGTAAAAATTCATTGAGAAAATGACATGTTTAGTATGGGGATTTTGGAAAATTTAGTTTCTAAACTTTTATTTGACATTAATTGTCCTTATACTTCATTAATGGGTTCCCAAATTTGGTAAATCTGGTTCTCAAAATTTGATTATTAATTTTGCAGTATATGAAACTTTGAATAGTAGATTTGTCCAAAATTTATAAAGTATAAGAACTTATTTTGCTAAAAATAAAAGTTTAGAGACTAGTTTTGTCTCAAAAAAACTTGAGAACTAAATTTGTTAAAATGAAAAAAGTTTGATAAAAAAGTTGCATACAAACTTTGGACCTTAATATGCCGAATCATTCTTACACTACAAGCCATTTTCATATGTTTCAACGCTATTATTTTCCTTTGAAGAAATGGATCAAACATCAAAGGGTATATGACTTGGACCGTCTTCCATTGTCTTGAGTTGTTCGGTGGCTACGAGTCGGCTTTCGGGTTTTATTATGTGGATTTGGATGATGAAAGCCTTAAGAGACTTCAAAAGTATTCTAGTATATGGTTTTTTTAGTTCTTGAGATCTTCTTCTACAATTACACAAGTTGCTAGAAAAGGAAAGTTTGCAAAAAACTGATGTATTTATATCATGTTTTAGAAGTGCACTTCTTCTTCCATTCATAATATATCGTATTTTATACGAATGTAAATAATGTAGATGGATATAATTTCGCAATAAAAATATTCCTATTATATATCATATTATTGTTTCATTGACATAATGTGATGAAAATACAAAAAAAATAACACACTAGAAAATGTGAAAACGACAAAATAGATTGATTGTGGTATAAATTTAGTATAATATGAATTATATATATTGAGTTTGTAAAACATACTACCAAAGTTTAACAAATTTTATTTATTTATTTTAGAAATCCGAGTTATGTTAATAACTAAATAATATATTATATAGCATGATTATGTTTATTACGAAATTAGAAACATCCATATTTTTTATACTAATCATGAGTAGAATGTGAAAATATAATATAAACCAAAAATTAAATAAAAATTTATTAATATATATTAAATTTGACTAATAGCTTTGGCAAAATGAATCAAGTAACGTTTCCAAAAGTGATTGGTCAAATTTTCAATTTTTTTTACTCGCGTTTGGGAAACGTATTTATGTTGATATTCACCATATTTTACACAATATACCTCGATAACTATGCTCACTAACCATTTTGAATTATTTACTTCTGAATGGTTTTACATATATGCCCCTTATTATCGCATTTTCGTATGTCAAAATTTAAACTCAGATTCTTAGATGAATGTAGCCTCAAATGCATTCATGTGGGTTAGTTAGGGTTTGATAGACAAATTATTTGGGTTTGAGTTTAACTATATTGAATTTTTTTAAGATTATAATTAAAATTCACCATACATGGTAGTGGTAGACTAAATTGGTTGACACGTAAATTTAGTCATTAAGGATTTTGATGGCAATTGTGATATCAAAATATGAAGATGTCAAGTTACTGGTGGATCTGTCGAGTATGTCCAAAATTAAAACAAGGGAGCGTGAACGAACGAGATTAAAAAGAGGCAACCACATATTTAAAAGACTTGATCAAATATTATGTGATGATATTCCTCACTTTTATAAACACAATCTATACTATTTCTATAACAATTGTGTGACAAATTCAATACTCATCCTCAAGTCAAACCATAAGATTTGGAGTTGCGAATTAAAATAAACCGAACCAACTCTTTTATCATTTTGGAATTATAGAGTTTGACCGAAATTACGACAATAGCATGAATGAAGAGATTAAGGAGAGGAAAACACATATTTAAAGAACTTGATCAAACCATTATGTGATGATATTCCTCATTTTTATAAACATAATTTATCTCATTTCTATAACCAATGTGGAACAAATTAAACATTTACTATTTCTAACTACTAAGAACTCTACAGGCTACTCAGTCCTTTAGTTTTTAGGACATACCCTGAGTCAATGAGACAAAGGGCGAAAGGAAGAATTCCCATAATCTCCAAGCATGAATCAGAACATATTAAGGGCTCATTTAACTTTGTTGGATTTAACCATTATACAACATTAATGATCAATTATATTTCCCGTGTTTAGGATCCTGAAAAATCGACTTATAATGATGATATGACGCACTTTATTATGGTGAGATTTTGTTATTTAGTGACACAACAATGTATATATATGAGAAGATCATTAGTTTTAGTTGCAGTTCCTGGTTTTACGCCTACCGAAATTCCCATGTATGGTTATCCGATAATTCCATTGGGTTTTGTTTCGTTACTTGAATACATAAAGGAATTCTATGGAAATCTGCCTATCTACATTCAAGAAAATGGTTCTTTTCTCCTTTCTAGTTCTTCTTTACAGTGCAAAAATATTTGTTTTTCTTTGATGATCAATTACTTACAGGCCAGTCGAGTCGAAGGACTCGAGATTTGAACGATATTTCAAGGGTGGAGTATTTAGATGCTTACATAGGTACAATACTTGATGCAATAAGGTAAAAAGAAGCCATTTCTGTACACTATTTTCATATGTTTCAAAAGGTGTTATTTTCCCTTCAAGAAATGGATCAAACATCAAAGGGTATATGACTTGGACTGCCTTCGATTGTTTTGAGATTTTCGGTGGCTACGAATCGGCTTTCGGGTTTTATTATGTGGATTTGGATGATGGAAGCCTTAAGAGACATCAAAAATGTTCTAGTAAATGGTTTTCTGAGTTTTTAAGGTCTTTTTCTACAATTACATAAGTTGCTGTAAAATAAAAGCTTGTCAAAAACTGATCATATTTCTATCAATATTTTACAAGTGCACTTTTTGTACCGTATCCATGTTGAATTATTTGCTTCTGATTTTACAATGGTTTTACATATATCCCACTAATTATGGCATTTTCTTATGTCGAAATTTAAACTTGAGATTCTTAGATGAATGTAGCCTCAAATGCATTCATATGGGTTAGTTCGGGTTTGATGGAGTAAATAAATGGGGTTTTAGTTTAACTATATTGAGGTTTTTTGAAGATTATAAAAAAAATGTAATCGAATATGTTTGAGAGTTGTGTCATACATTTAAATGAGTATCTATGGGAGAATAATTTGGGTGACATGCAAATTTAGTATCTATAGTTTCATAATTTTAACAATTGTGATCACAAAATATGAAGATGATAAAATCGATCTCTATACTTAGTGATTTTTGGTAACACAAATCTTTAAAGTTCAATTTTAACATTTAAAATATTCTGTCAATAATATTTGGATATCAGTTTTATTATTTTATAAATTTGATATTTCAAATATTGATAATTGAGAGTACCAAATTTGCAAAAGTAAAAATGATTTTTTTAATTTTAATTCTCAATTTCAATTATTTGTTTTGATTTTTATACCTTGATAATTTACACATGTTATATAAGTTATTTCATTTAATTTATTATTAATAATAATTGTTTATTTAAATAATCCAATTTAAATTTAATCACATGAAATTAATTGTTTTAAAACTAGACCAATTCAATCGATGAACTAGCCAATTAAACGGTTTGTTTTTTTTAAAAAAGGGATGATTTTAAATTTCACTTTTAATTTTTTAAACCTTCAAATTGTGTTATAAAACAAGGATTCATTAGTAAATATCAATAAATGGATTGGTTCGAGTTAGATTGACCCAAACATATTACTATTTTTAAAAAAATATATATATAATTAAAAATATATTGAAGATTTTGATTTAATATATTAAAGTATGAGTTTAGATCTAAAGTAAGAAATACTTTATTAAAAATAATTTTCTACAATAGAAACGGAAATGAATTGAATTTTAAATTGGAGGCAAATTTACTTGGTTTTTCGTCCAATAATGTTATTTAAAATGTTCGTTATTATTTTAATGTGATTAGTGTTATGAGAACGCTTAAGCTTTCTCATAACGCAAATATTGTGCTATACACATTTCCTCCTATGTCGAAATTCATTACATCAATAGTTCCGAGATAAATTTATAGTGAAGTTTACGAAGAATTCGAAGTTTATACAGTATCATTTTATTTTTTATGGATCCATATAATAATTTTTAGTTTGATTTTAATCTTAATCTTCTGGCGTCATCGACACCGTCCGAAGATCTCCAACGTCGTCGTAGAACCGCTCAATAAGAGAGTAGTTAACAGATGAGGGCCCAATTTCATCCATGTGGTCTTTAGAACGCCGTAGAACCTCTAGTCAATCAAATATTGGATTACATGATTGTCCAATTATCCCACTGATCCATGTAATATTTTCTGTGCTTAAACTTTATCATAGAACTAGGTTCACCTCTCATAACACCACTGCTAATGTATTGTTCATATCGATACAGTAAGTTGGTTGCAACTGTTGGATGACTACGACGACGACAATCCATGTCTGCATCATAAACTTATTATAATTTATGGTATTTGTAGACATATTAACAAATCATATTATGCACACAACCAATAAACGAATGTCAAATAATTCAACAATAATTGAAATATGTAATAAATAAATAAATAAAACTACAAAAACATATATAACAAAAATAAATTATATATTAATTAAAATTACCTATTATAGACAATAAGATGCAAATGACATTAGCGTTCAGAGAATATTTTAAAATAGCGTTCTTAGAACGCTAATCACATTAAAATAATAAATAACTTTTTAAATAGAATTAAATAATTATGTATAAGATAAAAATTAAATTTCATATTATTTTATGATAAATTCATTATGTCAAAAACTAGATTTTTAAATTGTTATATATATTTTTATAGTTTGAACGTGTAATTAATATAATATAAGAAGTTATTGATCAAAATTATTTTTTTAAAAATTAAACTATAATTACCAAATGTAAAATTGACATTTAAAAAGTATGTTCGAGTGACTGTTGGGTTAAACCAACTGTGAATTTACCGTTGTTTTCTGCGACCACGGGAACGTAATTATTAATAATGTTTGGGTAAAATATAATACAACTACGACATATTTATCAGGCGATGCATAGTCATTCCAAACAACACCATTAAATGTTAAAACCTCGTAGTTAAACCTCATGAAAACCTCGTAGTTAAACCTCTCATAAGGTTGTCCAAGTCTATGTGGAATGCAAATTACTCTATGACTAGATTCAGAAATGTAAGTATGCTCCAAAGCTAATTGCTAGGTTCGTGATACAGCCCAAACCTATTTAAGAGTATTTTTAAATATATTATTTAAGTAGTCACTATAAATGGTATTCTAATTTTATAACTTATTTTGGTTCAATAATGTAATAACTAATAAGAAAACGCGTTATTTTTATTGCACATTATTGTGTTAGGTGTACGGGTCGCAAAACATGTAAATATACACTTTTAATTATTTAAAAAATATATACATAAGGGTGTGATTTGGTCGGTTAAGCGGTTAAACGATCAAAACTTTTACGGTTATAGAATTAGAGTTTATGCAATTTTCATCAAATTTTGACATTAATATATTTTTTTTGTTTTTATTTAATATTATTTTATTCAAAAAAATTGAGTCTGAGTCACATCCACTCCTCAAAATCTATGCGATACATACTCAGAAGCTAACGAGTATGTGTCGCATAGCTTCTGAGAGGTCTAAAAGGTAAAATCGTGGTTTTGAGTTATAATGAATGTATTTTAAAACGAATTCATATTATGGGATAGATGTGAGATTATTATTATTTAAAACTATATTTTTAAATTATTATATATATATTTTTATAGTTTGAACATGTAATGATATAATATAAAAAGTTATTGATCAAAATTATTTTTTTAACAAAAATTAAACAATAATTTGCCAAAGGTAAAATTGACATTTGGAAAATACGTTCTGGTGGCCATTGGGTTAAACCAGCTGTGAATTCACCGTTGTTTTATGTGGTCGTATGAACGTAGTTATTAATGATGTTTGATTAAAATATAATACAACTACGGCACGTTCACCGAATCGGGCAGTAGACTGCCGTTCCAAACAACATGAATATCGTTCTTCTAAAGAAATAAATTGATTGCTCAATGAGTTTTATACAAAGTACTTTGAGAATGAAATATTAATAATATAGCTTTTTGGGTTTTTTTTATTTTTGTTAGAATTATATACTTTTTCTTTATTAATCAAATTGGTTAAAACCAATCAATATATGATATTGGTGTCCCATTGTTATAAAACGGTTAGTTACAATAGTTGCCTCGTCAAAAAATCATTCGTCCTATAAAAGGCTTGATTTTATAAAAACATTAATTTTATCTTATTGTTATGTTTCTAATTTTAAAATTAAAACATTATACATATATTAACATAAATTGTGTTTAAAAGTCCTCTTTTAATAGTAGTCTATACTTCAAATACCAAAAAAACTCTGCTGCACCGACTCTCCAATTTTCCTTACGTACCCGTGTCGGACTGTGTTCGACTCTCCGACTCGCTACGACTCTTGACACTTGACACAAAACGACGTCTTTTTGATTTCTTCATTAATTATATTTTTATTCGTTAGAAAAATGACTTATATGTATTCATGACTTTGTCATATAATCTATCTACTTGTGAATTAATCGTGTAAGCGATAATGAACCAAAATATTGTTGCTTTTGGGGGAGACATGAAATAGAATAACTATATTCATTTTTTATAAAGTTGAATTATCTTATATAATAAATTGATAAATTATTTGTAGTTTAAAAAATATAGTTTATGTAACTTTCAACAAATTTTAATATTATTTAATATTATTTTATTTAAAAATAATAATCGAGTCGAAAATAAGACTCTTATACTCTTGTCGAGTCGTATCGTGTCGTGTCGAAACGAGTCGAATCGTAGCGAATTGGTAGGACGAGTCGGTGACACATAGCAAAAAAAATTGGTTTTTATTGTATCTAGTTTTATGGTCGTTATTTATAGATTTTTAAGGTTCAATCATAAAAAATAATTATAAATTTAAAAAGATCGAATCTAACGGATAGGATGATAAGATGAAGGTAAAGCATCAGGTGGTTGGGCCACCTCTGCCGACGCTCAGCCCTAGCCACACTCTAGAGCCAGTTTCGATGAGTTGGTCGAATAATGAAGAAGCTATGAGTTCATGATAGCGAAACTTACAGTAATCTACTACTGTACAAATATGGACCGACAATTTTCTGAGAATTGACTCTACAAATTTCTCCGTTGTTTTCTTAGAATGGTGGGTACCCAGATCGCTTTCAGCATGTCTTTTTTGCAAGTGAACGTTCTCTCCGTTTTACTGCTGATTTTGACGTCGGGTGCGGCTACCGTGGTCGGCGTAAACTATACTAGAGATGACTTCCCGCCGGGATTCGTTTTTGG
>RWGZ01000228.1:0-12494 GCA_009725065.1 Utricularia reniformis
TCGATATATTTTATTTTATATTATTTCATTCGTACAATCCATTTCTTATACTTTATATTATTATATCTAATTCGATTTTTTGAAATACGATTTTTATTAACTGAATTGAATTTGTTTTATATCGAAATTTATTAATAAATCTCGAGATTAGATCTTAATATATTATATATGAATGTATTTAATTTATTTTTAATTAAATATATAAAAAGATTTTGATAATTCTATTTATATATTTATTTTTAATCAAAAATGATATATAATACGTATTATTTAATTAAATTAATTTATTTCATAAAAATATATATAAAAAGAATTTTCTCTTTCCTAATCCGTGTTATTTGGCAAAGAAAACTGAAAAACAGGTTATTACCCAAAGACTTTTTAAAAAGAAGCTGTATAGCAAATGAAAAATCTGCAGCAAGTTAGCTAATTTATTGGAACGACAAGAAAGGATTTGATTCTTGAGCTCTGATTGGAAAAAAAGAGGCCTGCTTTTTGGGACGGAAAAAGACCTGTAATGGTGAGTGGTACTCGTGAATCTTTTCACTTAATCTTTAGATTATTGAAACTCCTTTAATCTGAGAGTTTCTTTTGTAGATTTGGAGAACCCATCTGGGTCCAAAGAATGATCTTTGTTTCTTGAATTTTGATGGAGAAATGAAGAAGTTTAAGAGCTACCATCTACACTTACGCCACGCACAGACATGGGAAAGGAACTGTGTTCGTCCTCTCGCTATTACCTCTCTTTTTATCTTACTTTTTCTCTTCTTGACACCATTAACAACACCCCAAAGTTCGCCCTTCTTTCCTCTCCGCCGCTACCAGTTTATTTCACCACCGGAAGTATCTTTTCATTTGGAAACAAAGCTTAAACCGTTACCGGTTTCTGACCTCCCAATCCCACCTCGTTTAGCCTACTTTATTTCCGGTTCCGTCGGCGATGGGGCTATGCTCCGGCGAACTCTTGAAGCTCTTTATCATCCTCATAACAAGTATGTTGTTCATCTTGACGCTGAATCTTCCACAGAGGAACGCCTTGATCTGTACAATTACATAGCGAATCATTCAATTTATGAGAGATTCAAAAATGTAGAGATGATTACAAAAGCTAATTTGGTTACTTATCGTGGACCTACAATGATTGCTAATACTCTACACGCAGCTGCTATCTTATTGAGAAATGGCGGTGAATGGGATTGGTTCATCAATCTCAGTGCCACAGATTATCCTCTTGTTACTCAAGATGGTAAGCCAAGTTTTGATCTTTCTTTTTTTACTGTAAATTGTTAATGGTCTCATTTCGAATATGAAAATACCACTTGATTACTCTTTAAGAGGTGTTATATCACGATTAATTGACTACGCATAGTCTCTTGCACTGTGATTTATAAACATTATGTTACTTGATGATCTCATTGTTTTTGTTCTTGATGAGCAGATCTTTTGCATACATTTTCATACTTGCCAAAGGATCTTAACTTCATTGATCATTCAAGAACTGCTGGTTGGAAAGAGTAAGAGTGGAATGATTTTTTTCACTTTTATGATCCATTGATTGTTTTCATTGCAAAATCTTCATCATTTTCATGTAGATTCTCGAGGGCAAAGCCGGTTATCATTGATCCCGGACTATATATGAACAAAAAATCGGAAGTTTTTTGGGTAACACAGCGAAGAAGTGTCCCTACTAAGTTCCAGCTCTTCACAGGTATGTTTTTGGCATCAGAATTGCAATGTCAGCAGCTAAAACTTACATTTTCATGCATTTGTTCTTGGGATCTTGTGTTCGGAATCGTCTAAAATGGTGTGTTCTTGGAATCTTAAAAGTGCTTCATGTTCCTTCCTCACAGGTTCTGCTTGGACGATTCTTTCACGGCCATTCATCGACTACTGCGTATTGGGTTGGGACAACTTACCTCGGATCATCCTCATGTACTACACCAACATAGTTTCGTCACCCGAAAGCTACTTCCACACAGTTATCTGCAATGCACCCGAATTCATCAACACAACAGTTAACAGTGATCTTCATTTCATATCATGGGATAACCCTCCAAGACAGCATCCTCATCATCTCACCATCAAGCATATGCAACAGATGATCGATAGTAACGCTGTGTTTGCTAGAAAGTTCCGGAATAACGACCCTGTACTCGATCACATCGACAATGAGCTTCTCTTTCGTAGACAAGGAAGAGTAGTTCCGGGAGGTTGGTGCATCGGAAATGGCGAAAACGGATCTGATCCATGCTCCCTTGTTGGTAATATAACAGTGCTTAGACCTGGTGCTGGTGCAAAGAGGCTGCAAAATCTAGTTAGTTTTCTTTTATCAGAAGAGAAGTTTCGGCCCCAGCAGTGCAAATAACCGACTGTAATTATTTTTTCCATTTCATTTAACAGTGCAGAATCTCGTTCCAGGTGATTTTCTGATAATGTAAGAACAATTTATCTTTGTTTCTATGGTAATCATTATATTTTTTTTATGTGTTGTGATACGATATGACCGTCATACCGATTATACGAGTGGAGCCATATTTACATGCTGTCTCTCTTAGAGCTGTAGCAGTAAGTATTATACTTGTATGTTATCAGTTTACAGCGTCTTTGATTCCTCATCGTGAAACACAATGGGGATGCATCCGTGCTGCGACAAAGAAAACGAGAAACGAGGCCCTGGACTCCCGAAGAAGATGCGAAAATTCTTGCTTAGGTAGCTAGCCATGGAGTTAGTCCCACAGAAAACAGGTATATATATATAAGCCTAAACTTCATTGATAAGAATGTTTCCTCATTTCATGATAACTGTTTGAGTAGATGTGGGAAGAGCTGTAGACTCCGATGGATGAACTATTTATGCCCGAATCTCAAACACGAGGAAGAAGAATGCATCATTGAACTTGACAGAACCATTGGGAGCAGATTAAGTCATTGCTTATACTTATCTTCTCGGAGTAGTACTGCAAAATCTTCCAACTTTCAGGTGGTTTCTGATTGCTAGAAGGCTACAGTGAAGAACTACTGGATTCTATCTGAAACTTGAATTCCCAATAATTTTCTCTGAAAACTATGATTACACTGCTAACCTTTTCAGAATGAACACATTGCAAAGATCAGCCAACTATAAGCAAACAATGAAAGAAGCTATCATGTTTCACAATTGATGTCGTCTCGGAAATCAGTGGAGCCATGTTTGGTTCGAATTCACAATCTTTTGATGGAATGAGACAAGTGTTTCAAAGTAAAGTAAAGAATGGTTTGAAGCAATGATAATTTCAAACAAACTCTGTGGTCTGCTACTTAACCTTTTTCCTTTTGTTCTTTCTGCTGTCTGATTCTACAAGATACTTTGAGTATCATTGCAGGAACTTACTGTCTTTATTGCTCAGATACACTTTAATGAAGATTGTCCTGTTTTATAACAAAAGGATCTTCCATCTTTGGAATCAAAAACTGTACTTGAAACAACAACACTTTAACTCCATTCTCACCTTCACATTTCTCTCCCAATATCAAGATCTGGAGTTATTACCATGACAAGGTACATTCATGGACTGAAACTTGTGTGTTTCTTCTGGTTCCTCCTTCTTTCTCCCATTCAAACAAAGGGTATCGTCTCTACGAGTCCAACAGAGACAGATCGAATGACCTCTCGGTTTCGATCTTTCAGCAAAAGAAGAGTGCCAAATGGTCCTGATCCTGTTCACAACAGGTGCGGTGCATCATCTTGTCCTAGTTTCAACTGTTGTGTTCTAACTATTCCTCTTATTCTTTTACAGAAGAGTCAATGCTTCTAACATGCCACCAATATGATAACACAACATCAATAATCAAGAGAGATCAAGGTAAGAAATACCAAACTTTTTACCGTTGTACGAAATCCGGTGGATCGTGATGATATGCATTGGCTTGTATGATCCCATTCTAATGTTTGTAGCTTTCTTTGCATCTTTTCTTCTGATCCCTAAACATATTAGTGATATATCATCTCATGGTACCATAAAACATTAGTTCCAAAAAGACGCCAAACCGAAGCTAAAATACGGAAAAAACACAACGGTTCAATTCATTAAGAAGAGATTGAGTGCTAAAATAAGAAAGAGTCACCTCCAAATGTAGCTTTAGTTCCACCAAACACTACATTAAAAGTGGGATTTTTAATTTTTATACAATGTTTCCAAGAGTGGATCTTGAACACTCAACAAAAATATCTTCAAACAAATGATCCCTCATTTCAAACTGGATTTTGCAGGCTAAACAAGAGGGGAAACTCATCGTAATGTTCTTCGGAACCGTGCTCCCTGTCCATGTTCTTAAGTGATTCATAAACTTGATACATAGACCAACGTTCCTTCGTCTGTGAAACCACACAATTACAAGCGATTCGAAAGAGATCTATGATCTCATCATCGTGGCCCTTTCCACGTAAACACTCATCGATGGCATATTTGATTCTACCACTAGAAGCTAGTTGATTCACCCATTCTATTAGTGTACCCTTGAATGTTTCATCAGCAGCAGTAACATCAAGAGGTTTTAGACCAGTTGCTAACTCAAGGAGCACCACTCCAAAACTATACGAATCCCCTTTTAAGGAAGCAACCATGGTGCTCGAGTACTCAGGAGCCGTATACCCAACTTCACCAAAATTCCAATTAATGATATTACTCTCATTCGAGTCCGATGGATTCATAAGTCTTGCTACACCAAATTCCATTACTCTAGCATCATAATCTTCATCTAAAAGGATCACATCAGA
The DNA here is from genome assembly GCA_009725065.1 of Utricularia reniformis. Classification (NCBI taxonomy): domain Eukaryota; kingdom Viridiplantae; phylum Streptophyta; class Magnoliopsida; order Lamiales; family Lentibulariaceae; genus Utricularia; species Utricularia reniformis. The sequence continues at coordinate 4,757 of RWGZ01000228.1, forward strand.
ACAAATGTTTTGATGAAGAATTGGAGGATGACAGCCATGATGAAGCCAAGCTAGTCCTCTTGCAGCTCCAACTGCAATTCTAAACCTTGTTCGCCAATCCAACAATGAAGCATTATCCCTCATCGTCGAATAAAGAGTCCCATTTGATAGATATTTATACACAAGAAGCTTTTCATCTTCAACCAAGCAAAACCCCAATAATGGCACCAAATTTGGATGTCTAAGCTGTCCCAATCTATTCAACTCTGTCTTAAACAGATTCTCTCCCATTTTACAGCCATTTAGCCGCTTAACTGCTAAGGAAGATCCATCAGGAAGATCAGCCTTGTAAGTTACCCCCATTCTACTTGAGGAAACAATGCTTTTCGGGCCAAAGTTATTTGTCGCAGCCAACAAATCCGCTAATTTAACCTTAACAAGCGGTTTCTGAAACAAAAAAACCGGTGTTTGCCTATTATCTCTCAAAACTTCAATCCAGCTATTTCCATCATCCTTTTTCCCAATACCATAGCCTCTCTTGGTCCTTTTCCCTGTCTTTGTAAAGCAAAACCACCATAAAACAAATCCCAGTGATAATGAAGCAGAAGCACAAAAAACACCAGCCGCAATAATTATAATCAAACTCCTCCTACTCAATCCACCACATCTTCTTAAAGATCCCCCACAAAGCCCACGATTCCCAGCGTAATTAAGCTGCAAACCATGGCTGAAAGTAGGGATCCTCCCAGATAAATCATTATTCCCAACAGAGAAAGTTCTCAGCCTCCCTAAATTCGATAACTGATAAGGTATACTCCCAGAAAGTCGATTATTATCTAAGATCAAAGTATTCAAATATGAGCAATTAGCAAGATCTTGGGGTATTTGACCAGTCAAACTATTATGGGACAGATCAAGATTAACCAAATACGGCAACCATGTACAGATTTGCGATGGAATGGAGCCGGATAGAGAGTTACCCCCCAGATTCAAAGTCTGCATAGTGCGACACAGCTGAAGAGAATCAGGAATAGTACCACGAAGACCCATATCCTGTAAATTCAACTCCAAGACTCGGTTTTCAAAGTCATTCCAACAACTAACCCCGGAGAATCTGTTACATATGTACCCAGCTGTTGAATTCCCAAATACCCATGTACTCAAACTACCTTGCGGATCAGTCAAAGAACTCTTAACTTGCTGCAAGCAACTCACATCATCCTCCCCGACTGCAGAAGAGATGAGAGCAAAAAAACCCACGAATAATTCCATGAAACAAAGAAGGAGATTATTCCTCTTCTTCCTCATGCCTGGAAGATTTCAGAGTTGAAGCAGGGCAGGTAGCAGAAAAGGCAGCTGCAGGCGAAACGATTATTGCAGGCCACATATTTCTGTTATAATTATAATTATTGTATAGTCCCTCAACTCTTTAAAATTTGCCGTCCTATTTTTCATATTAATTTCTTTTTTTAGAAGTACTCATTTGTATTTTAAATATGGATAATCTAATATTTTAATAAATTAATTACATAAAATAATTTTGATATGAACATTAAATTATGGTATTTGGTTCTTAATGTTTTAATAAGGACAATGTCTGTAGTTTTATTTTTTTAATAAATTTAATCCTCAAAATTTTAAAATCGTATCAATTATGAACCCAAGTTTGAATTGTCCCTGGGAAATTGGTCTCAATATTTTTCAATTTTAACAATCGAAGTCATTAAAAAAAAGTCAAATTAGATGATTAAATTTGTCAATTTTATAAAATTTGATTATCAACTCTATCTTATTTTATAAATTTTAAGGATAAATAGTAAAAAAGAATCAAAGTTAAAGAATTGAAAATATCTTATAAAATTTTGAGAACCAAATTTTTCATATTAAATTTACAAGATTAAAAGCGTCATTTTATCTTCAAATAAAGATTTCAAAGTGGAGAATAAAAAAAATCAAAAAATCAAATTATTACTATTACAATAAATAATTGAGAAATATCATATAACGTATGGGTCACCATGGGTCATATTGTGGTCTCGTTAAGTAGGACACAAATTCAATCGATTATATAACTATTGCTTGGATCTATTATAAACCCGACAGATCCACTATCTGAGTTTAGCAGGGCATAGATCCAAATTCGATTATATAATAATTGTTCAAATCTATTATAAACTCACGCAGGTTCACATATGGCAAATTTAGATCAATTTTATGGGTCAAAAATTAAAATTTTTATATTATCTAAAAATATCTATAAATCAAAATGAGCCAAATATAAAATATTAATCATAATAAAATAGTAGAAATTGCATATCAAATATCACACAATTGATAATTAAATATTATGATATCTAATATCATTAAAATAATATTTTTAAACTATTATATCTATTTAGTAAATTGTTAGCTTCATCGAATGTAGCACCATAAAACAAATATTCTTTCGTTGAAACAATATCTAATTAATATAAATAATAATAATAATAATAATAATATATTTTTTGAATAAAATTGGTAAAATATAAAAAATAAATTATCGAGTTTCAATTCATCTTATCCATGTCTAACCACACATAATATTGAATTTCAATTCTTCTATCCAAAACACGAATCATTAACTAATATTTTAAATATAGTTTAGATTATTAAACGGGTGGATTGATAGATTGCCCTAGTTTATTTTTTATTTTTAAAATATTTAATTATAATGATTTTTTTAAATATAAGCTTAATAATGATTTATGGCAATTTGATATTATGATAAAATTATAATTCAATAAACAATTATATTTGGGAAGATTGGAGTCTAATCCATCGGATTTAGGTTTTTGGCGTTGGCTTTGTATATATATCATAAACATGGAGTCATTTCATTTTTTTAACATTCGATGATCTGCGTGTTTGCTTTCTCACAGCTCGTTCTTCTGAGTTCTTACAAACAGGGAACGATAAATTTGTGAGATGATATACCTATATCTGCAATTTGAAGTGTAGTTTGATCGATCGAGGTTTACGTTATTTGTGCTGTTTTGTTAGATCTGAAGAAGCCAGTCGTTACTTTTTTTCATGGTCTAATTAATAAGGGAATCATCTTCCCTTATCAAGCCGATTGGTATTGAGTTCCACGACAGACGAATTGCGTTTGATGATTGATTCACTGTCAGAAACAAGCGTTGTATTATAAATTTTTTATTTGGTTTTCTTGTTCTTGTGTAAAATTTTGTACTTGTCGTTTTTTGACTTGGTATATCATATATGGACAGGGGAGTATGAAGCGATTGCGGGACGAGGTTTATGTAAACCCTCAATTTAAACGGCCGCTTGGTTCTTCGTCTTCGCGGGGGGAATCGTGAGACCCATCTTGAATTTTATTTTCTTGAAATTATACTCTTTCTGTGTGTTTGTTTGTTTCTATTTCCAGATTATGCATGCATCCGGAGTTTTAGTCTTGAGTTTCATGTGAAAGATGTTTTTTTAGAAAACGTGAAGTTTGCCTAATCATCGGGATCTTTTGTGTCCTTTTCATCTGTATAATTTGCGACATATTTGAACCTGAATTATTGTGGGATCTGGTTTCGTTATAATGATGGCTTTTGCTGAAACTGTGAGTGAAACTGGGTGATTAGGCTATTGAATTATGTTAACTAGGGTTTTGTAGATACTAAAGGGAATTTATATGTATTTGGATAATATGGTTTTCCCTTCCTCTAGGAGATATGAATATGTTGTTACTTTATGATTACTTCATAAAGTTTAGGTTGTGGATTATCCTTTGTATGGAGAGAATGAGGTTTTTCATGTGATGATCTACTTTTACTCTTTTGGCTGAAATTTTATTTTATATGGCTTTAACGCATCTCACTCTCTTGTTCTCATAGATTTGGGCAATCGCAAGGTCCTGCAGGTGGTGGAAATGCTGTTGGTAGTATTGGTAATTGTAGTGGCAATGGAGCCAGTGGAGTTACTGCTGGCATTACTCAAAAGCTCACTACAAATGATGCCTTAAGTTATCTGAAGCAAGTTAAAGACATGTTTCAAGATCAGAGAGAAAAATATGATTGCTTCCTTGACGTCATGAAAGACTTCAAGGCCCAACGGTAAAAACTCCTCCTTGAAAAAAGGAATGCATTTTTGAGAAATTGTGTGGAATATTTTGAAATACTATGTTTGTTTTGCTTGTACAGAATTGATACCGCTGGTGTCATAGGTAGGGTGAAGGAATTATTTCAAGGGCATCCTAATCTGATTCTTGGGTTTAATACCTTCTTGCCAAAGGGCTATGAAATAACTCTCAATGATGATGAAGAAGCACCTCCTAAGAGGACAGTTGAGTTTGAAGAGGCCATCAGTTTTGTCAATAAAATTAAGGTGAGATATGTCTTGAATTTTTATTGAAATCAGTTTTTATATTATCAAGTGAAGAGCAGTGATTATCATTGAAGATGATTTGCAGAAACGCTTTCAAAATGATGATCGTGTTTACAAATCGTTCCTTGATATCTTGAACATGTACCGGAAAGAACATAAGAGTATAACTGAGGTTTATGGGGAGGTATGCATTTTTTTGTGGAGCTCGTTCTGTAATCTGTGTACTTGCAGCTGTGTGCAACTGTGCATCAGGATGTATGTTCATGGAATTGATTCTTACTGTCATTCTTACTCTTATGATATGTCTTGAAGGTAGCAACACTTTTTGGTGACCATCCAGACCTCCTTGATGAGTTCACTAGATTTCTGCCCGACACTTCAGCAACTGCAGCGAATTCTCATGGTCCATTTAGTCGCCATTCTTTTCATCAATTTGATGAGAAGAGCTCTGTCTTGAGCACCATGAGGCAGCCATACATAGATAAGGTAGTTGATTTTCATCGAAATCTGTTTTTTTGGTATTTATCTGGCATGTATTATTCCACAGCAGCAGCGAAAGGACAGGATTGCAGACACTAGCAGAGGGCGAGATCCTAGTGTTGAGCGCCTAGATATAAAAGAAGATAAAACTATTATGAAATTGCATAAAGAACAGAAGAAGCAAGCTGAAAGGGAAAACAGGGAAAGGAGAAACCGTGATATCGATGACCGAAACCATGACAATGATAATCATGTGGACATTAGCATGCATCGAATTTTTGATAAACGAAAGTCTTCTAGTAAATTTGATGACTTTGTGGGGACTTCAAATTTTGGTCCATTTGAAGATAAGGATTCATCGAAAGGTGGGTTTCTGATCTTTCACATATCTAGTTCGAGCCTTTTAGCTGGCTTGGATTTTTTTCCAACATTTCATGTCACATTTGTTCGCTATGCCATTCTGTGGAAACCTAGTTTCTAGGAATAAACACTGCTTAGAAGCCTGTCTCATTATGGCTAGTCTCATACCTAAATGTAAGTGGATGAATGCAATAAGCTTGCAGGAAATGTTGTTTTATGCCCATATTCAATAATCATGACCCAGATTCCTTTTAACATTTTTGTTGTTGTGGATATAATTACAAGATAGTTGCCATTATATAGATTTACATCCTAAGTATATTCTTATTTTTTTAATTGCAGGCGTTTATGGGCAGGAGTTCCTTTTCTGTGAAAAGGTCAAGGAGAGGTTGCACAGTGCAGATGATTACCAGGCATTCTTGAAGTGCCTTCACCTTTACAGCACAGAAATCATCAACAGACATGAATTGCATGGTTTGGTACGACCAGTTTGACTCAGGATTTGACAAATTGTGTATACATTAACGTTGAAAATACTAGGAATTTTGTTTAACCTGAGTAATTGTTCATATTTGTGTATTCAACTAATTTTTCTATTACATTGTCTCATGAAATTGCATTTTTTTTCTGAACATTAATATTAGAAAAATAACAATGATTCAATGTGCTTCCAGGTTGCTAATTTACTTGGAAAATATCCTGATCTTCTTGAGGGATTCAATGAGTTTTTTGAGCGGTGTGAGCGCATTGGTATTGTTGGTTTCTACTCTTTAGTTCAATTCCTTATACTTGATAGTCTAATTGCTAACGTATTACTTTTTTTCAGATGGACTTTTACCTGGGGTTATAAGAAAAAGTATGTGAGCTACCATCTTTCTGCTTGGTCTTGGTCATTTTAAAGATTGCAGTTTACAATATTGTGTAGTTAAATTTTGCATTAGAACTGGCAATGGTGTCTAATGTTTTACTGGTTTTGTCATTGAAAGCAGAGTCGTCATGGAATGATGGGAGCTCCTCGAAAGCACTGAGAGCTGAGGATAAAGAAAAGGAACAAAGGCGCGAAGGTGAGGGAGGAAAAGAGAAAGAACCATTCAGTATTAAATGTTTGGGAAAATCCATTCAGGAGCTAGACCTTTCCAATTCTGAACGCTGCACTCCTAGCTATCGTCTTCTTCCAGATGATGTAAGATTTATTGATCTAGAATTTGGAAAAAAAATCAATGAGAAATATTTTTTCAAATCATCTTATTTTAACTTTTGACGTTGCAGTACCCAGTATTTTCTGCTAGCCAGAGATCAGATCTTGGTAATCAAGTTCTCAATGACAAGTGGGTATCTGTAACTTCAGGCAGTGAGGATTACTCCTTTAAACATATGCGCAGAAACCAGTATGAAGAAAGCCTTTTCAGATGTGAAGATGACAGGTAGAAAAAGTAAAATAAAAATCTGTATGTTTTTATTTTATTTTCTTGTATCTTCATCATATCATGCATAGTATCTTCGTTTTTTTGAAATGGTTCAGATTTGAATTGGACATGCTGTTGGAGTCGGTCAGTTCTACTTCCAAGCGTGCCGAGGAACTCTTGAAGAGTATCACAGATAACAAAATTGGATCAGATGGTCCCATACAAATTGAGGATCATTTCACAGGTTTTTACCATTTTTTGGGCAGTTTGCAAATTGTGAATGATACTTTCATTTCGCTCGAACTGCATTCTTTTTTTCGACTCACAGCCCTCAACTTAAGATGTATTGAACGCCTATATGGTGACCATGGTCTTGACGTGATGGAAATTTTGCGCAAGAATCCATCTCTTGCACTGCCCGTCATCCTAACACGTCTGAAGCAAAAGCAGGAGGAATGGAACAAATGCCGTTCAGATTTTAACAGAGTTTGGGCTGAAATATACCAGAAGAACCATTACAAGTCACTTGACCATCGCAGCTTCTACTTTAAGCAACAAGATTCAAAGAATTTGAGTACAAAATGTAAGTGAAATAGTCCATTTTGTATATTTTTCTTATCATTATTAAATTTTTTGAACAAGTGCGATTTTTTTTATTCTTGTTTCACAATGACAGCTGTAGTTGCTGACATTAAGGAGATCAGGGATCAAATGCTGAAAGTGGATGATGTTCTTCTAAGCATTGCAGTTGGAAGTAGGCGTTCTCTCAACCCACACATGGAATTTGTGTATGCTGATGTGGATGTCCATGATGATGTCTTTAGAATTATCAAGCACTCCTGTGAAGAGGTCTGCTCAACAAAAGATCAACTGCACAAAGTATTGAGACTCTGGACTAGCTTTCTTGAGCCAATGCTAGGTGTTCGTTCACGGACACATGTATTGTATTCTGATGAAGATGATGGCCCCAAGATAAAAGTGATCAAAGGCCACTCACCTGGCATGATAGAATGTGAAGGCAGTCAGACTGGTGATCTTACAGTGGCGAGCTTGAAGGAGAGTAGGCCTATCTGTGATGATGATTCTGATGCATCACCTCATGTTGTCAATTTTAGCACTAGTTCGATGAACGTGGATGGTGT
>RWGZ01000229.1:0-12357 GCA_009725065.1 Utricularia reniformis
ACAACTGAGTATTTGAATGCATAAGTTAATCGGACTCCATTTCAAGCCATCAAAGCAAAATGAAGCATTTTATCATGCAGTTTTTTTCTCAAAAATCAAATGAAGAAGCCACAAAATTTAATTACCTCTTCTGCGTTTGCTTTCTTGGTCATTGGCGTGGCACGAGGTGAACCAGCATCGCCAAATAGGTTAACTGCAGCCTTGACTGATTCAAATGGTGCTCGTGTGTCGATTTCTCCCACATCAGTGTTTGGAGAAGATGAATGACTAGCAGAAGTTGGAGATCCAAAGCCATTTTGCAACGATTTTACTCTGAAACTAAGCATGATTTGGTTTCTTCTTTAAACTACCGAATCACAGGATTGAAAATATCAAAATCCGACTCTAGTGCGAAATCGGAAATTCACAGGATTTCAATTGAGACATACTCAATTTGAAATCAATTCGCGAAGAACAATTCAATCGCTCACACTTTGCCTCTATTACATTCACCCGATTGGGGAAAAATTGCCGAAAATCGCGAATTGTAACTCAGAAAGAAGAGAAATGTGAAATCAAAATTACGAAAATAGGAACATTTTATTGTTTACCTTCTTTCACCCATGGAAGACCCATGATTTCGCCTCCATTTCAGCAGCCATTTTCTACGAATTTTGAGCTCCATCCAACCTTTAGTGCCCTTGCATGCATGCATTCATCTCATTTTTTATTTAATAATTTTAGGTACCAAAATTTAGATATTAATAATAGTAAATTAAAATTTGATTATCAAATTTGGGTATCCTTAAATGACATATTATTTAAGTTACGAAATTGCAAATATAATACACAATTTAAGCAAAAATATACATGTGTAACTTAAATTACAATTAAATGCAATTAAAATAACCCAAGTTACCAAACCGTTTATCAAATGACATCGTTAATTTTTATATTTGTATGCATAATTATCGAAATTCAATAGTCAAGTTTGTATAATTTTACAAACTATAAGATCTCATTTGAGTACTTTTTTAACTTTAAAGGTAAATTATGTTAATGTAAAAACATCTATCAACTTAACGAAAAATTAGGTGTTACAATGTCAGTGATACAAAACAAACGATTTCGATAACCTTATATGTCATTCTTATAATTTCATAATTTGGGGATATAAAACTCGTAAGTTGATGGCTACTTATGCAATTTTCTAAATCAAATTTACTAAAATCTCAAAATTTTGGATACTAAACATGCAATTTTTAAAATTCAACATTCAAATCTCATCACTCTAAATTTTAAAATTCAATAAACCCTAAACCCTAAACTCCATCCAACACAAATTTCGACAAAAATGAATCGTATTTTGATCCGAACCAACAAGCTAATCCAAATAACAACTAACAAGAAACATAAACCTTACATTAATTACTCCAAAAGTGCACATTACAATCATAAATCCATCTAAAGTTACAAACTTTACTTGGTCTTAGCCTCAAATGAACTAAAATGTTCTGTAGCCTAATTCATTGAGCAAATTCACTTCTACAATATGCTACAATCTCTACAGTACACCACAAACTTACAAGTTCAATTGTTTTTGCTGTCTTCCTTCATACACTTAATTCCCTCGTTTTTTACCGGATCGTTGCTTCCACAGGCTCTGCATTCGAACACGAAACTTGTTAGAATAATTCTAGTTTATAAGGGAGTGAGTTGTACCAGAGGCTCGTCATCAGAAAGCTTTGCATTATCGCAAGGCTTTTGTTCATCTTCTTCTTCTTCTTCCTCGGATTTAGTGGCTTTTTGTTTCTTGTTGAAAGCTGAAAGTATTTCATTATCTGATTCATGTGTATCAGTCTCAGTGTCTTCAGAATCTTTCCTCTTTTTCTCTTCGGTTTCCGATATATTTTTGTCAATTTTATCGACCCTCTTCTTCGACTCTTTCTCTGTATAGTCAAGAAATCTAAGAGACGCGAATACGTAGAAAAAATCGATGATTCTTGATTATAATCGATCTTCACCTGGTTCAGCATCATCATCTACAGACATGGAAGTTGCAGCATCAGCATTTGGAATTTCATCACTTTCCTTTGATTGTTCGGCTTTAACCTTTGGCTGTTTCGGACTTTTTCGAGGAGTTCTTTTCCCTTTCACTTGAGATGGAGATCTTCAAGCAAATGCATCTATTATAGTTAAAAATACACAACAAAAGACATGTTTTGGAACTAAACTGGATCACAGAACTCACGTTTCTTCGGATTTTTTAACGTGTTTTGGACCTCCACTCATGCCCCGTTTCTTCCCGGATGACCTACAATTGTTCACATAAATGAATAAAATAATGTGATCGTAAACGTTGCTGAAAAACACTCTTACCCTCCTCGACCACCTTTGGGCGTACGAGCTTGCTGAAAATGTATAAAAATCCACTTTATCTTCACACATATCTTATATGAAATGTAACACGAGAATAAAGATTGGCGAAAGATTGAACCTTTGCGCTGGAGCGCTCAGCAACAAGCTTCCAGAGCTGTTTATCTAGACGAAGCACTTCTACGTCTCCGTCGTCATATAATATCTATTACAAGAAAAAGGAAAAAAAGTACAGTCGTATAAAATGGGGTTTTCGAAAACGGGATAAGAGAAATGGCATACCACATGCTTCTTCTTCTCCACATCAAATGACTTCACAATACCATCATAATACCTGTTTAACAGAGAGTACATTTACTTTTAGATAATTCATACGAAACTGTACATCTTAATCGAAGAAACTTCAATTTAGCGTGCAAAGAATGGTAGTCAGAAAATTTATTTACAAATGTACAAAAATATGAACGCTGCGAAGAAACTGTATAGCTTAATTGAATAAAGCTCGATTCAGCGAGCAAAGAATGGCGTTCAGAAAATTGACAAATGTACAAAAAATATGAACTCTGCGAAGAAACTGTATAGCTTAACCGAATCGAGTGCAAAGAATGGTGTTAAGAAAATTTAGAAATGTGCAAAATATGTACGATATGAAGAAATAGTCACAAAAAAGTAAGAGAACGTATCATGCCAAACATTCTATTCCATTAAAAAAGATTGTAATGAAATTAATGGGAAATAGCAGATTGGGTAGATCAAAACACCTGCATATATAGTATATAGAACAAATAAGGAAGCAATTACCTTTCATCAATGGGCCACCAAACTTTTATTTTGCGACCAACTATGTCTCCTGCAGGGCTTCCATTTTCCTTGGTTGTACACTAATGACAGTAAAAATAGCAATTTGTTAAAGAGACAGCAATTAAAGAATTTCTAACATTCCCGAGTACAAAATGAGTGAAATAACACAGACAATAAACAAGATGTCTCATAAAAAAGCTCTTGGATTCCTTGAATAGAAAGAGAAAATAAATCTTGAAGCCCATATTATTTGACTCTCTGGCTTACAAACTAAGCCCATATGCAAAGAACAATCACATTCACAAGAATTTGGGCTAACCTTTTCAATCCCAGTGATATTTTTGGCATTTTTCTTTTTCATGGAACCTGTGTTGGAATTCTTGTTCATGCTTGCATTAGAATTTGATGCCTTCTTTGGCTTCTGAAAATAAGGGAAGGGTTTATGAGCTGAACAATAAAATAACAAAAAAGAAAAACAAATCATGACTCAAGGAATAATACCTTTGCTTCCGGGGTGCTAATGAATCCATCGTCTTGAGTTCGGTCATGTTTGCTTTTTTGCTTGGAAGAGCTGAGTTTCTTCCTAATACGAGAAAATAGTAATTCAGATTCTGTTGGCTCTGGAGTTTTCTCTTCGATATTTTCATATTCAGAAGCAGGTTTTGGATCCTTATTTGATCCCTCAGTGTCAGAATTTATAGGCTCTAATTCGTCCACATTTCTCTTTAGACCCTTTGAGGCAGGGGTGGCACAAGACTTAGGAGCTTGATCGGACATTCTACTACGTTTTGATACAGGAGCATCTTCTGAATCACGTTTCAAATTTTGCTTACGCAATTCCAGGTTACTTCTCCTTTTGCGAGCATTTCCATGACCATTGCTAGTAGTGCCACGACTATCATGATTTATTTCATTCACAATTCTCTTGATTCCAATGTCTTTTTCTTTGCCTGCTTGAGCTATCGTAGTTTCATTCTTTGCCTCTTTTTTAATCTTTGCAGCCTTGGCTTTAAGACGCTTCATCAACTTTCCAATTGGCATCTCACTAGTCTCAGTTTCACTGTCCATGACATCATCTTCTGAAATGATCGATGGTGCCTGAATTTGATAGCGAAATTCACTCTATATTTCACATTGCAAATATGAAAAATCTTGTGAAAAAATCTAGTCTTACACTTGCATTGGCTTCCATTTCAAGAGATTTAAAGTGCGTCAACACATCCTCATTCGCCAGCCAGGTCTGTCGATCAAACATCATCGTTAAATATTACTTCATTGAAAAAATATGCAACTGTAGCCAAAGGAAAACATGGTTTCAAAGGATTCTAGAGAATAACTTGACACTTATGTTTTTAAACCGGTTCAAGTAAACCGGTATGAACCGTAATGAACAGTAAATATTTTAAAATATCCTTCAATTTGAACCGAACTAAATAATCTTCGGTTCACTAAAAACCTGTTCGAACTGACGGTTTTAAAACATAGCGTGACACCATCAATAAATAGAATTTTTTTGGTACATCACCTGCGTATTGTTTTCTTCTTGCTTTTCAAGCAGTCTGTAATGCGTTAAAGGCAGCTTTACAGAATCAGTGGTGTTTTCAAGATCACCTTCAAAAGGAGCCAAACGCTTAATAATTGCCATCGCAAGATCGCAGAGAGCATATGAATTCTGTAACACATAATAGTAGCATCAGAAAAAACAATGACTTTATGCACATTATATTGAAGAAGTATCTAGCAACCTTTGACTTTTCCGTGTCAAAAGCATCTTCAGAATGCTTGATTGATAGAATAATTGATACTAATAAAGAAATGCTCTCTTTGTCCTTCCTATTGGAGAAATCAATATTCCCAGTTTCATCCATATGAACCAGCATAGACAGGAATGTATACAACTGCCTGGAATGATTAAACAAATTAGCTAGATTCAGAAAAAAGTTATAACTTTTCTAAGATTAATTACAAGCGTGCATAGTATCCCGTGGCTTCTGTTGAACAATCGACGAGGGTGACTAGCTGTTTTTATCAAACTCAATGAATTTCGACACAGTTGTTACAGAGCCCACGCAGACATTGACGCACGATTGTTGAAAAGAAAGTGATCACTAAAGAATGTACCGCAGATACAAAATACTCAGCGGACCTAATCACATATAAGTAGAAACATGTTTTGTTCCGGTCTGACTTCACTACATCCTTAGTGACATTTCAATCTAGGAAATAATGATGTCAAAAAATGTGAATAGAAAAACAAACCATAGAGCAAGATCCCAATACATCAAGTGGTGACAAAGATATAAATATTGACATCACTGGATAAAGGAACGAGGAAAACTCCGGAATTAAGATACATGAATGGGTTAGGGGCCCTTTTGAGGCCGTAGAAAATGCAGTTGTATAAATATTATACAATCATGCGTTTTTTCGGTTTTTGTACCTTAAGAATGTCGTATTCATAAGATAGCATATATATGAAATAACATTTACAGTTTAAAAAGTCCCATTGGAGTTCTAATAACTTTATCCACGATTACTCAAGGCGATAAAATCAGCCAAGCTCAAGCAAAAAAAAGTAACAATAAGGAATTTAAGTTACGAATGAGCACACCATGAGTGATTTCTTCAAACATGAGTAATGATATGCAAGAGTCAATAGGTGCAGAAGAATAAGTTAAAAAAGAAACATAAAAACTATGCATCTTGTATATAACTCATTCCAATCTAACCAGGTCTAATTTCCCTAGCTTCTTTGAAATGGCATGTCAAAGTACCTGTACATAGGTTCGTATCTCGTGACATCTTTGCAATCATCAATATTAGGAAATGAAGGGTGATTAGCAATTGAATGGACCACGTATAAGAGGATGTGCTCTGGATAAATGATAGGAGAAACTGAATCAGTGGGCAGAGAAATTTTCCGCGCTCTATCTTGCTGGCACATTTGAATGATTTCACTCAAATTATTTTTGTTCTGTCAATAGTTAAAATACAATTCAATTTAAGAATCAAGAAGCACTTCGTACGATGAATGCAAAAGCACAAAATGACCAAAACACACATAAACTGCAAAAAAGAGAAAAGATATACCTCTTCAACATCTGCTTCTGAAGATGAAATGTCAAGGAATGCACAAGCATATTTTGGATCTAAGATACGGTCCTTAACATACTGATGAATTTTGCTGAGAAGAAGTTTCTTTACCCCAGGAAATTTATCCTACAATAATACCCATCCGGGTGGTTAAAATGCATCAAAAAATTCAAGCACAAACATATTATTCCAAGTAGAACACACTCTACCTCTGAAATTCTCAATGTAAGGTAAAAAACATCAACCGGTATTTTGTTATCCCATGTCTTTGATAGGCGAAGAACAGCTTTTGCAGCAGCAAGTTTCAAATGAGCTTTATCAACAGAACTAAAACGAAGAAAGGATAGGTGAATCCAATGCAGGGTTCATTCAAAGAGGACAAAAAAGATAATTGTACTCAACAGTGTAAACATTTTTTATAATGGCAAATTTTTAAAAAAGTTTTAAATTATTTAGTATTCTCTTACTACTTCCTATACATCGAAATCAAACCAGGGTCATGACTTTGGCACCAAGGCATTTCAGCAATGTCCACATTACCTTGAGAGAATTTCCATCGAGACATCACCAAACAAGAGAATTTTCTTCAGGATATCAATTATATCGTCAATTCCAGATCGTAAGTGAGCATCCTTAACTGGTAAGTAGCTCTTTACTAAGGTTTTAAGGCCAAAAATCTGCAAAAAAAGAGAATATTCTCTGTTCATTCACCTCATCTTCATACAAGCAAACACAAGAAGGCACGATACATGCATTACAGGACAAACCTTTAAGGAACAACGTTCACTTATATCATCCCAACTAGCACTTTCTTCATTGCCTTCTATCTGGATGTAAATGAAAATTTATAAAATTAATGGTACGAAAAAAAGAATGCGACCAACCTATATCTCTAATGGTAAAGGCTTACATGTCCATGCTTAAGTATATTCTCTTTAATGAAGTTCACAACCTCAGTTTCTCTAGTTTCAAATACTGGCATAGCAGCTTGTGCGATGCACCCAAGAGATTGAAGGACTGCAGGTAGATGAGACCTCTCCTCAAGCATATCAACTAATCTCTGTTACAAAATTAGCCAAATATTCCCAAGATAGAGATTAAAAAATAAAATGAAAGCATTTGTACACACAATTGGAGCTTAGAAAGCACAACGAGAAGAGAAACCTTGTAAAGAACAGAAAGTGACATCAGACCATCATCCTTCGTGATAGACGCCAGAGCGTGAACAGCATACTTGGCCTGCCTTCGGCTACCCTCAATGCATATGCGCTCTAGTATAAGGTCCAATGAACTATAGACAAGAATTGCATTTCAGAAAAATAAAAAGCCAGAAGATAAGTAAGATAGATAAGCATTCAAGCTGACAATGGAAAATATAGTAAATATGTTTCAATAGCCTTACCATGCCGAGACACCAATATGTTCTCTGATTGTTCCCCCAGCCTTTGCAAGTATATGCAAAGTACCCTCCTTTATTATTTCATTGTTATCCCCAAGGAGACGTACCAAATTTACTTCAACGCCATGAAGCAAAGAAGGGACAAATTGGGCAAGAATCTGCAGTTTATAACACAAGACATGATAAACTAAATCTCATGTTTTTGGCCAAGCTTGATCATCCCGGAATAAATAACTAGCACTTAAGAGAATGGATTGAAATAAGATATTGGGAATTACATTATACAGTCAACCATCATAATAGTAGAATGTTATTACAATAAATTGAATAACACGGAAAATGATGTGGTTGCATTCAATTACTATTGGCTCAAAAGTAATGAGTTCTAACACCATCACATGCAATATGATATCTGAAATCTATTCATGAGCAGCAGAAGACATAAGATGAAAGCAAATTAAGGCAAATTTAAAAAGAATCTATACCACTAGAATTGTCATGCATGACCATATCAATTCGGTATTTCCTGAAGATTTCTGCACACCAGCCTCCGAAAGGATATTTCCGACATCATTCTTGTCGAAGAGTATGTATGAACATTTTAATGAAAGAATAGTCAAAAACTCATAGAGCTGATGCTTCTCTCCTACAATTCTTAGCAAATCAACCTGCAAGAGGTTCAAAATTTTGAAAAACAAAACTCACATATGCTTACAAGTAAAGTTCAAATGAAAACAAGACGGGGATATTAAAATATATTTAATATCTCACACGCAAATCAATGGCCTGACGAGAGCTATTGTTTGGATCAAGAAGTTGCATTAATATTTTCCATATGTCAAGATCTTTAAGTTGGTCAAGCATTTGGAAGTTCTCCTCTGCCTTACTAGGATCAGTAAAACAGCGGGACATCACACGAAAGCACAGAGTTTCTTTCTTTTGGATCTCAGTTCTATCAACTTCCTGGTGACAGGCAAAAAGTCTTAACGTTTCAACAAAAACTCTATCCAAGGAAATAAAAGTACCAAAAGCTTCAGATGGGGTGATGTCACACCTGTGATTGTTGCCGAAGAGATAGGTACTTCTGCATCTCTTGTTGCAGCCTGCTTTGTATCACTCAGAATGAGTTTCCACAGGGATACTAAAACAGAGAAATTGACTCATCAAATCAATCTGCGAACCTTTGTTTCTGCTCTAGTATTTTCTCAAGGGCCTTCACTTCAACCTTTTCAAATCCAGAGAAAACTCTCACCCAATTTTTCACCTTGTCTTCCGAAGAAAAATCATCTGGATACAAAGATAGAGACAGGACATGCTCGATTGCATCTGATCTGCAAAGGTTTAAAAAAATCTAGTCATTCTAAGCAAAGGGAACACAAAAAGTGCATAAATTTATTTATCATCCAACTGCTCATTTTTAGTCAGCATTAAGACCCTGCTAAAGAACCGCAAGTTCTTTTTATTGAAACACAGAAAATCTGTACAGGAGACCATACAGATGTTTTCTGGAAAGACCTTTCATCCAGACCAACCAGGAACAAAAGGTACATATTACTGGATAAACAGATAAACGTTACCTGAAATCCTTATCATAAAAGCACCTCAGAATTTTCCGAACAATCCAGCCATAGTCTTCATTCCTTATTGATTCACTAAAATGCTTCATGCAAAATGCCTTATGTATATCAGCTAACCTCTCCAAGGTATAGTTTTTAACAAGAAGCTGTATGTTTGCAAGAAAAAAAATTATCGAAAACAAACGATGAAGAAATTGGAGCAAATGGTATTAAAAGAAATGTATTCTTACAGATTTATCTCGTAGTCGTTCTGATAGCATCTTAACAGTTTTAACAGAGACGGATGTCGGGGAATGACATGCCACATCACCAATAACAGAGACTACTTGCTTACGGATGTTTTCATCATAATCCAGAAACCGTTCTGAAAGTGCAGCTGAAATAAATTTGCATTTATCAGATTAATGGCCTCACATTTACATTAGGATATTAACTAACAATCTTACAAATAATTTGATGAGCTTCGGGCCTGGAAGGATTCTCCAACAGACAAGTTCTAGCGTGCTCAAGGACGCACATTCTAACTTCAACAGCTCTATCACTCAACCTCTTAAGAAATTCTAAGAACACAGGCTTAAACACTTCAGAAATAGTGGACCCTGGTAGAGATATGAGGCTGCCTACCAAGCCCACTGCCTTCAAGCGGGTATCCAGATGGTCACTCTGTGAATGCCAAATATGAAAAAAACAATGAAGAACCCAACTGGGGAAATATAATATTAAATTCTGAATATATAATAAGTTACGAGCTTAATCACAAAATTTCATGTCAAAAGAACTAAGTGAGCTAATTCAGAATGTCATACATGGATATGCTATTTTAATTTATTCTTCGAAATCAAGATAAAACTTGTAAAAGTATAGACTGGAAAGGTTACCAGCAGCTCTCCAGTGAGATAAGGAATGACTCCTAATACCACTTGTGGAGCACAGCAATAGACACTGTAAAGTACACCATGATAACTAATTCCATGCTGCAGGGGTTTTCCATCACCAGACATTGACGACACTAAAAATTGCTTGATGCTAGGCTCCAATTTTGCAGCACACTTCTGAATCACGTTCTTAGCGAGCCCCCTAGCAGCCAAATTGACATCCTAACAAAAAATCCTAATTTTTAATCTTCATGAAACTTCATACAAACTAACAAATATATGGAAGAAAAAAGAAAGATTTTTACCTTCTTCTCATGATCTAATTCAGCTAACAGTATGAACAAGAATTTATCAGGTACATCTTCACTTTCTTCTAGAAGAACTTCCATTATTGTTGCCATTGAGCTCAAGACATTATCAGGATGGTCATCTCTGAACATGCAGAATACAGAGTTAGTGTAAGCAGTTTTAGAGGCGTAAAACTGTAAAGTCATACCTGGCTATAGAAAAGAAAGTACTGAACATTTCAATAATGAGATCGTCACATTCAAGATCCAGCATCATCACACATGATCTGTAACGTGCCAAAGTTTCAAGAACAAAAACCCTCCTTACAAATGATGGAGAATTCATGTCACTTAAGCCACCAAAAGTATTCACAATTAGCTGAAAGATATCCTGAAATAAACAGAACTCACTTTATACCCAAAACACCAAGTTGAAAGGAAAATCAGATGCTTAAAATGTATATAGTGAATCAGTAGTCTAGTTCAAATTACCTTGAGAACATCATCATCATAAGGAGCCTCAGGTGCAGTAATTCGAGTAATTTCACATGCACAACAAGCCACAAAAAGGTTGACCTCCCGATCTTGATGCTTCAAAAGCGCAGGCTTGGAAATGGCATTTATAAGAGGTTGCATGGACTCCATCACCGACTTAGAAGGAGACTGATCCAATTCAGAAAGGCATGTGATAACTTGCTGCAAATGAGGCAGTCAAGTCAGTATGAACAATCAACTGGCATACTACAGTACAAAAATGATCAGCATACATCATAGCAAGGATGTTATTATTATTATTTAATAAACCTTAACACGAGGCAATCAAATAAACTGCCAATAGAAGCATACCCTCAGAATGAGCTGACACATAATTGACATCATAGAAGAATAATGTTACACTTCATGGTTATACAAATGGGAATAAAATGTATATTAACGACAGGATTTCATTACACACTTACGTTCTATCAAATCCAACAACATAATACGGGTTAAGTAGATCCCTAATATAGAAAATTTGGCTACCTCCAATACTTTTTCCAAGAAAAAAACTGAACACTAAAGAACCTTCACAAAACGAGAGTATCAACTGCCATGACTCATAAGATGGCTCCATATGCATAGCTGAGACCTGAGGTACTCAGTAAACGACTAAAACGTCAAATCACAACATAATCCCAAAATATCACGTACCCCGATTTTGAGTTCACTGCTACGAATAACAAACTAAAACAAGAACCCTAGTTCCTACCCCTCCTCTCTAGTCACGGTAAACTTTAGTAAATTGCAAGCATGCATCAAAATAGAAGCCGTACACAGAAGCATAATATTATAACGCACACCAAGAAACCATTTTTCCAACCGCATTCAAATTCATTCAAAACATAGAATACACCCTTTTACCTTCAAGAGCTTAACAAGAGAATCTTTAGAAGTTGGGGGGCTCTCCAACTTCGACCCGAGCTCTTTAAGCTGCTGCAGCTTTTGAGCCATAAATAACTTGAATTCACGAGAATTCTTTCAAGCCTTCAGGTGAAAAGGGTTTTCACTGCATACCACTGCGCTTTTCTGAGTATGATTTTCTCAGAGAGTGTGTGAATTAGGGCTTCTCTATATCTCCCTCGGTTTAGAACAAAAAAATGCAAGAATGCTCGCTCGTTCGTTCAAGATTGTTCAAGTAACAGCCACCACGCGCCCTTGCCCCGCTTCTGTTCTCCATAATATTTTCATTTTTCACTTGTTGCGTTTTATCATATCAATCCCTATACTTTTACTATTTTCTTATATTCCCCCATAATATGCCTAAATTAGTCAATGACATGTTTTTAACCTATCCACCACCAATTCTTCAATTTTTCACATTTTCTCGTGTCGAATCGAGTCGGACTCTGCGACTCGCTCCGACTCTTGACACTTGACACAAAACGACGTCGTTTTGATTTTTTCATTAATTTGATTTTTTTATTCATCGG
>RWGZ01000230.1:0-12337 GCA_009725065.1 Utricularia reniformis
CTTAATAGCCATCCAAATACTGAAGTCGCCCGGTTTTCGTCATAATTTAATTTATTTTAGCAAATTCTTACGATTTATTAAATGAATTTAATTATTTGTACGTAAATATTTTAAATCGATACGACGAAGACCAGGGGACACCGGTATTTGGATCGCTATCGAGTTCCGGGTCGGAATCCAAGTTTTCGAGGTCGACCCGGAAAAAATGAAAAAAAAATATTTCATACAGATCCGAACCGATACAAAATTTTGGATCGTTACGAAATTTCGAAACAATATAAAAATATTATTTAATATATTATAATTTAATTTTTTTTTTTTTATTAAACATAGGCTATTCAGCCAATATTATCAAAAAACAGGTCATTTAGCCAAAGCTTTTTCGATGCAGATTATTCAGCAAAGAGAAATTTGGCAGAAGGTCATTTAACCAAAGCGTCCGTGTTTTATATTGATGTGTATATAATTTATTCATTTATTAAAAAAACCAAGGGTATTTTGCAAACAAATAAGAGGTTATTTTCTAAACTATCTACCAAATTAGGTTATTTAACAAACCTAAAATTATAATTGAACTATTTTGCTAATTTCCCCTTTCTACTATATTAGTTGATAACTACCATATAATTTTTACGGTTTTATTTTTTCGCATTCAAAAACCTTTAATTTATTATGATGAATAAATATATTTCTATGAAGTTGTTTCCGAGTCGAGATTAGACGTCGATCGAGTTATTTAGATGATGGACTTGACTTGCAAATTTTTGGAGTATTGAGTCGAATTACTTATATAGTCTAGACTTTGGCTTAATATGAATGCTAATAGGTCATTATTAATTAATTTAACTTTTTATATATGGACCATGATACTTATCTAATTGAATTGTGATATACACTAGCTGCCAAAATCCACAACTATAGCCATCGAAACATGATCAATTATTCTTTTGATTATATATCTTTTTTTCTTATTATAAATCTACAAACTTGATGTTTATAGTGAATTTTAAATCTACAGTTGATGTGGCTTTTTATCCTCTAGGTTTCTCACATGCAAAATCCAGTGTTTTCCTATTCGTTTGCTTAATATTTTTTCGAATGAGTATACTTAAATCCGGATCCTTACAAGTTCNCAAACATACTATAAGACTGGAGAAACGAGGATGCTTTGCAAGAGTTTGGGAGCAAGAATGCTTAACCCAGTTAACATCTAAAGAAGAACTGAATCCCATAATAGTGATCACATTTAGATTGAAATTGGGGGTATGCATTAAGCATGAAAAAGGGCTTGCTGGAACTGTTTGTTCTTCTCCTTGAACAGCCACCATTTTTGTTCTCTGTTTAGAAACACTAAACTCAGCGAAGACGAACAAGGGATTACTTTCTGTGTGTCTCTGTGGAGTTGGAGTTAGTTGGGCTATAAATTTGTACGAGGACTACGAGAGGGTTCTATTAAATGTTTTATAGTAAAATAGAAATATAGAATTTGATCGAAATTATTATATAAGGGGGTAGCACATTCGGTAAAAGACTTTTATCATTGCACTTGTTGAAATTAAAGAAAGTCTGGCCGAAATAACGATGGGAGTCGTGAACGAACGGAATTAAGGGAATGAACCTACATATTTAAAAGACTTGAAAAAGTCAATATGTGATGAATTTGCATCCTTATAAACCTAATAAATCACACTTCTATAATCAATATGGTACAAATTCCAATACTCCCTTACTCTTAAAAACAATCCAAATTTCATTTGTGTCAAGTTGATCATATATATATATTTATTTGATTATATTTGAATATATTTTTTAAAAAAAGTAGATTTTGTAATATAAAAATATTTTAAGAAACATTCTAATTACATTTACTATCCAATAATCTTTTCGTACCATCCATTTCAGCAAAAATTGGTGCATCGGTATTTCGACAGGTACCGCCTGGTGCCGGATTTCCGGTTCATAACTTGGGTTTTCCCGGGTTGGCCCAGAAATAAATTATTTTTAAAAAAATCGTATTGGACGATATACAAGCCGTATCGATCATACCAGTTCGGATTGAAACTGAATTGCGGATTATTATGAAAACATTGCTATCCAATATAATATCAATATATCGAACACAACTACATTGTTTTTATACCCACCATAGCTGGTTTGGGTTGAATAGATCGGTCCGTCAATCGGTTCATTGGGTGAGCGTATTGATGGTTTTGATGATTATTTTTAAGAGTTTGTAAAATGAATTTAAAATTTTAATTTAATTAATATTAACTTTTTATTTTTTAATAAAAATAAATTTAATTAACAATTCGATAGATTAAACTATAAAAATTATGGTTTAAAGAACAAAACATATTTGAGAACAGTGCACAACTAATACTTTCCAATATAGCTTATATAAAATTATTTTTAAAAAAACATTGGGGATTTTTCTAATAGCGAAAAAATAATAATAACTAAATATGTAGTAAAATTAAGTGTTCTATAACATCGGGGTTCAATTTTTTACCATAATATAAATAAAAGATTAAAACAACATATATTTTTAATTATATAGACTAATACGAAGTATTCTTGAGTGCATGATACAAATACTTAGGTGTTTGTATTAATAAATTATTTGATAAAATAAATGAATTAATATTTCTCTTTTTTCAGATTTTTTTAATATGGAATTTGGAGGGACCAAAAGGGATAGTACTAGTAATATTAATATGATGGATAAGTAAAGTTTTTAAAGTGTAAATGTACTTTTAAAATTACTAGAAAAACTTTACATGGTCCCAAAAAATTTTACACTATTCTTTAAGATTATTTAGTCAAGAAATTTATACCGAACATATTGGCATGAACGTTTTGTATATCGGTAACATATCGAGATAATTTAAATAATAATAAATTAATTATTATTTTATTTATTTTAACATAATAATTACTTTGGTACATACTGATTGATATACCTTCGGATTTGGGCATAAAGGCTCAACCTACCCAAAACATAACATAATTTTGGATATTTATTAAAACATTCATTTAATATTTGTTCTAATTACAATTAATTTTTTACGAAATTTCATTCAAACCTATCGAACTCAAAATAATAAATTTAATAAAAAAATAACAAGTGTAACTCACCATGCAGCATTCATTGATAAGGAAATGGCAGTTGAGTTATTTATTCTGCAGACTTTAATGTTTTTTGACTAATTGCATGATTCAATTTCCCATAAATATTAATAATAATAATAATAATAATAATAATAAAAATAATAATAATAATAATAATAATAATCATCATCATCATCATCATGATAGTGATAACAATAACAAAATAATAACAAATATCATAAATTTATATATTGTTATTTATTAATCTTGATTGTATAAATGTTCTATTAGCATCAACTAACTTGATAGGATATCGCATACCTATTGCTATGTTCTCAAATATGCATTGTTTATAATATAATTATTTCTCACTAGCCGTTGTCAAATTATTAAATAACAGTGATAAAATAATAATTAAATATATTTTCATAACAAAATAATAAAATTACAAATAAGATTTAGTATTCTAGTTTTAAAAAAACTAAATGTGAGCATGGATCAGTGTATCTACATGTTCGTGACCGAATAAATCAAAGATATATTTGTTCAATTGCCAAAATTGAAACTTTATATTAATTATGTCATATACATTAAATTTTAGTACTAATTCAATCAAAACTTACTGAGAATTGATTTTGGCATACCAATTATTTGAAGATCAAAATTACGAAAATAATAAAACTATGGGGAGCAAAATTGTCAAAATCATGAAATTTACATGTCACTTAATAAAAATATTGATAATATAAATTAATTAACCAAATCAAACATGAAATATTATGATTTTTACTTTGAATGTAGTTTTGAAAATGTGGTTAGGTTGACCGAGTCAAAGTTTAAGTAGTTGATGAACACAGGCTTAGTAGCTACTTTATTTAATTGTAAATGTTCCGCAAAAATTTTCTGCTAAAACTCTGACTCATGCTCAATATTAATAATATCAGTGAATGTTCAAAACTTAATCCTTTATCATTGTCAAAATAAACTTTTACAATTTACCACAGATTACATGTGAAAAAAAATTGCAGTGGTATTGTTAGACTTCTAATCTACCATAATTAACATTATTTTTTAAAAATATATTCTATTAACACTACCATCAAAAAGTTTTACAATTATACATGCTATTGACATGTGATTAGATATAAATATTTATCTATTAATTAATAATATAATACACAATTAAATTAAATGTGCATTAATTATAGTTATATTATGTACTAAAATTCCATAACTAACATATTACCAGAATATATATTAATAAGTGATTTAAAAGGAACAACACAATATTATCAATATTTACTAAATAAAATAAAAATGTTAAACCTATGTTTCTAGAACCATGTTTCTAAAACATTTATTGCCTTTTTCCTATTAATTTCAAATTTTTCATTCAATTTTTCATCATTCCAACTGATCAGGGGATGTATGATTACACAAATATTGATCACATTTATTAACTATTGATATAAAATTTCCAACTCTAACTTTGTGTTATTTTTCATTTCACTTTTTTTACTTACCATCAATTTATTTAAGTAAGCATTTTAAATTTATTAATATAGTTTTAATCATACAACAAATAAACCATTACTATACTAATAAATAATTAATATAATACATATAAATATTAAATAAACAAACAGCAAATTATAAATTTAAATATTAATGTCTGTTTATGTATTAAATAATGAATGCGTAAACATACATCAATTTTTTTAAAATATATTTAAGTATAAATTTAAATGTATTTATATGATTTATTAATCAAGTTTTTATACAAACAGCATATAAACTAAATATAGTAATTAATAGTAAATATGTCAATATATATATTAAGTAATATTATTATAAATTAAAAGAGTTAATGAGTTTGTTTGGTACCCTGATTAAAACAGCGGTGAGGTGCGGTGAGATGTTGAAATCGTGATTTTTTTAATGCGCACAAAACATATGGTTAATTGCGATGTGATAATCGTTAAAAAATCATGATATCATCACAGCTGTTAAAACTAGCTGTGGCCTCATCGTGATTTTGGAAAAGACTCANTTTTTTGTCTAAAAAACAAACATGGTCTTTGTGATTAGCACTTTGTTTATTGAATCGACTAAGGGCATTTCCAGTTCTTAGTCAAATGGTTTTTTCCTCAGCTTTGAGGTTTTCCACTCTAAACTGTCTTATCTCTTTTATACTTGATTTATAATCGTCTCCCACACATTAAATAAATTAAAACCGAGTTCGTCTCGCAACGAACCGTTCGACTGTTGACACCCCCGATTTTTGAACCACAGCAATACTGGTATGACTTTCATGGTTTCAAGATTATCCAATTTTTGAAGGAACGGATATGGAAAGTTACCGTATTCATCGCATAAAATCATAAGGAAAGTTACCTTATTTGACCTATGTTTGGAACCTATGAGGAATCATAATGAAACTATTTTTTTATAAATCACATATAAAGAAACGTTTGAATTGCTTTTATCACTAGAAAAATCACATGAACTAACTAAAATTATTAGTTGGTTTGACCTAACAAAATTCAAACTAAAATAATAACTTTTTTAAATAAAAAGCAAAAAAAAATAATTTCATGTTAACGAGCAAACAATCTATGTCTAGATCCGACACGGTATATGATCAAGATCAACTAACTTCTAAATTGAAGCGGTTTCATTAGCAACTTTCTCTTTTACGGCAGCATCTTTAATAAGTTGAAGAGAATACTGAAAATCATCGCAAAGTTGTTGAGAATCGGGTATAAGCGTCTCATCGATAGCCAAGAACAATATAAGTTTGTTGGCATAGCTTTGGAAGTGGATCACCAATGACTGGATCAACAATTGCCAAGCATCGATATTATTAACGAGACAATATATACGAAAAAGAAAACGACTTACGAGTGGAAATCCGGTAACTGTTGGAGCAAGGTAGTTGAGAGGATGACCAGCGAAGCTAATTTCATCAAGTGGTCCAATTACACTTGAAATACCAAATGTTATGTGTGATATAAACATATTCAACATACAAGCTGCTACCTGAAAAAATAGTAAAATACCCATTTAAATATATAAATTAATGAAAACCAATGTGCATAAAATTAGAACAATATCTAAATTATTTTTAATTGATATTGTTAAGACATTCTTAATTTTTTTGTGTATTTACTATTTAGTCTTAGTGAATAATATTAGGCACATTTATATTTAACATCAAAATTCAATATGTTATTCTAACAATTTTTTTATTAGAATACATAATAAAATATGAGAAAATGGCGATTTGGGTCCCCAAAGTTTGGATAATTTGGCAATTTTGGTCCCCAAAGTTGCGTATTTTCGCAAAATACGTCCCCAAAGTTTGCGAATTTTGGCAAAACCGGCCCCCAAATTAATTGTCGTCCGGGGACCTAATTTGCCACAAATTACAACTTTGGGGACTGATTTTGCCAAAATTCGCAAACTTTGGAGACCGGTTTTGCGTATATGAAACTGTGGGGACTGGTTTTGCCAAAATTGGAAAGTTTGGGGACCAAAATTACCAAAAATTTCAAACTTTGGGGACCAAAACTGTCTTCCGCCCAATAAAATATAGAACCCGCGTGGTCAAATCTATATTTTAAATCAAGTGAGTCAACATTGAGTTTGTTTGGAACTCCAATGAAAAGTGCGGTGAGGTGCAATACGATCTCAAGATCGTGATTTTTGTATGGTACACAAAACATAAGCTTAATTGCGATGTGATAATCGTTAAAAAAACACGATTTCACCATAGCTGTTAAAACCAATTGTGGCCTTGATTTTGGAAAAGACAAATTTACCCTTTCTTTTAATAATTATAATATTATAATATTTATTATTATTTATATATGAGGATATATTAGTATTTTTACATAAATCACGTTCATAATATCACAATTTTACCAAACATATTTAAAATTTCACGATTATGATTTCGCACCACATCTCACTACACCGGAATCTAAACCAAACAAACCCATTGAGTCCACCACCCACTCTATAACAATGTAGAAATTTATAATCCAAATAATAAGGAGCGGGTTTATTTATTAGAATTATTTTTAAAATTATTCATTGTATATATCATATTTTGGAAAAGAAATTAAGGAATAACATATGTTTGTAAAACATTGACAAAATAACATATGTTGTTGAAGAGAGAAAATCAATGTTTTCATATTAGACAATACTTGAAATACCGTACAATACCGGATTAGTGTTTTGCATACAAGTTGATGCTAAATTTAATTTTTATATTAAAAATTTTAAGGATAGACCCATAAAAATTTTAAGGATGAATCCAACCCTAACCAGATGCCAAGAGTTATAAAACAAAACACATGCATTGCCTTGTGTTTTGGCATTTAAGCTCGATTCATTTTTTCACCTATTTTTGTATCCAAAACCTAATCAAACCTACCTTTAAGCTCCATTTAGAAATTAAAAATTTTATAGGTGAAGCCAATTACTTATACTCCAAAATTTCTTATAAACTACCATATGAGATGTTATTTACGATTTTACCCATCCATAAATACTGAAAAGACAAGGTTAAAAAAGTGAGTAACGTACCTTCATTCCAAGCAAATAGATAATAAGCTTGATAATGTAGTACTCAATGAAACACAAATACGAAAGCTTCTTCCTATTCATCACTGCTTTTGCATCTCGTATATAAGATAATGGATCTTCTTTCGAACATAGTTTCATTGAAACTAATACGAAACTAACCATATTTCCCCACATCTTTATATCCTCCATTTTCTTTCCTTTCTCCATCACCTCGTACGTTTCCTATCCACGTAATGACCCGAATAAAAACAATACAAATCAAGATAGATAATAACATTTACGATACCGATTTCAACGAATTATTACTTGAATCGTTGGAGATGGTCTTATGTTAAATGGGACTGCGGCTCTAATACGAAGCTTTTGTAAAGGACTCTTCTTGTTTTTTGACATTGTATCGTTTTCCTCTCTCCCATTGGTCGTCTCTAATTATAAAGAACAAATACATAAATATTTAAACGTAATATTTAATAGAGAAATATCACCATATCTCCGCTCGAGATAACGAGTGAGAGCAGCTTCGGTAAGTCCCAAAAATACATCATTAACTGTCTACAATCCAACAAAAAAAGAAAAAAAATGAGGTACTATAATCAATAATTTATTAGGGCATACAAGGATCACAAGTACAAAAGCTCTATACCATACCATAAATATCATTACTTGTTCATTCAAAGATTTTGACATTTAAATTTGTTAAATTTTGGGTTTTGACCAATAAATAAAAATACCCATAAAAGAAGTATAAAACTTACTGTTTCCAATGAATTCTTGATAAGCTTAACATCATCCATATTAAGAACTCTATGAATATATTTCTTAGGAGAATGCTCGATCCCTATTCCAGCCTTGATCGGACTATCGGAATCTTTATAAAACCAAATCGTAGCTATGAAAACTACGACATCGATTACCGTATTGTAGATGATCAAAAAAGTCCTCCAAATCAACGTAAAAATAACACTTATAAGCGCCTTATGACTCTGGCGTACATGAGTTGTACGTGACTTGGGAAGTACAGGCAAAGCTTCGGGATCGGAGACTTTCCGAGCACAAGCTAAAACAACGGACATTAACGAAACACCATCGCCTATTGAGTGGTGGAGCTTGAACACAGCAGTGGCTGTAGAATATTTGGTTTTAACGTTAAGTAAATGAAGTTCCCATAAGGGTTTCGAAAGATCCATTGGAAGTAATGCGAGTTTTGATATAAAATCATCGACCACTTTTTCCCCTTGTTCTGGTTCAACTTCATTATCTAAATCCGGCGCGAATACATGCTCGTCGATGTTCATTTTTCTAGGCTTCCACGACATTCTGAATTTCTTTTCATCATCAAAAACCTTCAAAAAGCAAACAAAACAGCAGATTCAGGATTAGGGTTTTTTCTAACCCAAAATGATTTGATGACTTACAAGAACACTGCAGAAACGAGGATGCTTAAAGAGATTCTGGGCAGCAACAACCTTAACATGCGGAACATCCAATACAGAACTGAAACCCATGAGTGCGATTATAGTAAGATTGAATTTTGGCGTATGCATAAGACGGGAAAAGGGGCTTGCATCCTGGATTCCTTCATGTTCTTCTTGAGAAGCCATACTTTTTTTCTTCTTCTTGAAACATGGGAGTTTTCAGAGGAGCTTATAATGGATTAAAAATACGACAGAATCAACGGCGCATAGTTAATGCATTCGATCTTGTTTGGTGAAGTTTCTATATTAAATATTATTCTGTAGCCAAGAATTTAATTGGTAGTGAGTGATAAATATGATCAACTACTCATATTCAGGACGTAGTGTCCGCATTTACATTTTTGTCAAGGGTTTTCTGACTGTAGGACACTTGCTCGCAGAGACACAGTACGGAGACATAAGTAGACTGTCAACTCCATTTTTGCCCAATGGGTATGTGGACATATTATATTATTATTATTAAGTTTCAACACCTAACACTTGACAATGCCCATGAGTCCTGCACATGGAATCTGCAGAGATACATAAATAATTTTATAAATGAGCATAACCTTATTTAAGTGTAATTTGAGCTGTTAACTTGAAACCCAAATTTGATCACATATTTTTTTATAGATTTGGATACTATATTTTTGGATTTTGGATGGTTATCAATTAGATAATTTAAAATCCAATTATTTTGTGATGTGTTTTGTTTTAGTGAT
The DNA here is from genome assembly GCA_009725065.1 of Utricularia reniformis. NCBI lineage: Eukaryota > Viridiplantae > Streptophyta > Magnoliopsida > Lamiales > Lentibulariaceae > Utricularia > Utricularia reniformis. The sequence goes on from RWGZ01000230.1 coordinate 9,881, forward strand.
TTCAGTATGCATTGACATGAATAACTCGAATATTACTTCTACAAGGTATATAATATATTAATTTGCATATTTACCATTGTTATCATTGATTTACTCTCATATTTAACTCTAATATGTTTTTTCGCATTTTTAACTCAATGTTGTTATACTACACTATCATTCTTTTATTTTGTGTTTTCTTTGTGTATCTTTATTTTTATTCTATCTACTATTTTGTGGTTTGTACAACTTGCTATTTTTTCGTTACATTTGTTCGAAGTTTACCTATTGATTTTTCCTTTTTATATTAATGCACATATTTTTTATTTGTTATTGTATTATGTCCCTTGTGGAATCGTTCCACAACCACGAACAAATGAAACGAAATGAAATATTAGACCAACTCCAGGTGACTCGGCGCTTGCCACCTTAGGTTTCCTATCTCCACATTGAGGAAAGAGAGTCGATCCTTTCTTTCCGCGATGAAGGTTGATTTAAAAAAAAATGAAAAAAATTATAAAATTGTAAAAAAATTATAAAATATCATTATTAGTCGGTATTATAATGTGTACATAGAGAAATATATTTATATTAATATTAAAAATAAAGAATAATGATGTATACAAAGAAAAAGCTAATGTAGAAATATAAAATGAAATTTCCAAACAGATATGGTTAGAGATATCCTTATAACATTGAAAACTTTTGTATCATCTAATTAAAATTAATATTTTAAAATAAGTTTTGATAAGTGATGTGGTCCATACCTATAGTCACCATGTTTGATTGAGAAATCGATTTTAGATTTGTTGTTTGTGGAGACAACTTCCGATTCAAATCTAGAATAAAGACACCTTAATTTTTAACGTAAAAAACATCTAGAGATAGAGGAAAAAACTACATGTGTCAAGAGGATTTTCCTCTTGACAAATCCATTAAAAGAATCAGGAGTAATACAACATTTATCGATTCTTAAAGGAAGAATAATGATAGAAATAACATGGGGAAAAACATAATAACGGTATGATGAATTTGGAAGCTTTCACTCACAAAAGGGAGTGTTCTGTGATCCAAAGGAAAGTGTATAGGATCTTCAGCCGAAGCCTATATTTAATGCCCAATAGAAGGTGTCTCGATCCTTCGTTTGTTCCTCTTTAAATAGATGAGGAACAAAAGTTGTCATCGTTATTTCTATCTATGTTCAACTGACTTCCGCACAGCAGGACCGATCCATAATTGAATGCTAGATCGGTCATGAGGACCGATCCAACACTTAGTGATTTTGGTCATCTGATCTTTGCATGGGCCAAAATGAGTTGGACCCGATTTGATTGGGCTTCTATCTCGAAATCATTCAGTTGGGCATGACTTCTAATTTTAGGTCGGGTTATCCTCGTGAGCCGCATCCCTTAGGTAATATCCGGTCTTACTGTTTCTATCAATAAGTATATGCATTGTTTGAATTTAAATTTTAATATTTTGATACTTTAATTTTTTTTCTTACATGTAAAGCTTGTTAAATTCTTAAATACCATTTTCTATCAAAATGCAAAAATCTAATTATTTATTATTTATCAAATTAGTAGTTAATTTAAAAATTATATTTTATCAAAGGTTATGGAATATTTTTTAAAAAATTCAATAAAATTGTAATATTAGAAATTGAATTATAATGTATCAAATATTTATCAAATATATTTTATTGGGGATGGGTTGGGATGATAAAAAAACTCAACCTAGTGGATATGGGTAGCGGGAAGGATGAGTATGGATATATTTTTCATTATAATAAATTGGATTTCTTGTGGGTATGGAGAATGCGATAGTTTAAAAATGATAAATCCGTATTGGGGCGGGATGAAGGTGGATTTCTACTTAAATCCAAACCCATACCCATCATACCCACTAAATTTAATATAATATTTAAAGTTTTTATTTCTAATAATTTTTTTAAATATCTTATCTAGACTGTTATTTATGTAATTTATAATATATAAATATATTATTTTTACAATTTTTAGGTTAAATGATCAAATAAAAAATATTTAATACATTAACGGATATTAAACTCAAACAAGGGAAATACGGATCATTGATTGGATCAACCTTTGCAAAGAAAGCAATGTGTTATGATGTAATGTTCGAGGGGCAAATTTAATACACTAAGCGGAGGCAACTAAATTGTGGGATCATGATTATCAATTTCAATTTGGTATTTGTGTTGATACACTGATAGGGATATGTATGGATTATATAGGGGGATTGAGTGACAAAATCGATTGAAGAAATATTTATTGGTCTTGAATTTGGCTCCATGATTGGTCCTATAGGGATAGATTGATAGATAATAGTGATTGCAAAGTTTTTGTGGAAAAATATACTCATAAAATTTGTTGTCCCGTGAATAAATCACTTGTTTGCTTTTAATGCCGAATATCTGATTAACTTTCTTATTATGTGAGAATCTTGAAAATTACA
>RWGZ01000231.1:0-12265 GCA_009725065.1 Utricularia reniformis
TGGCATTGTTACAGAAATATGAACATCTTTGCCATTATTGACACTTTCCATCATTGTAATACAATGTGAGCTTTCGATATTCTGTGCTGGATCTTGACCTGAAGCTATGAAAATCGAAGAGACAATGTTCGCTGCGTGTGCATTGAACCCACCAAGTGAACCAGCAACAGCTGAACCAGCAAGATTCTTAAGCATATTGAGTTCAGCGAGAGCGGGTACAGATGTTTTAAGTACTTTTGTTAGTACTTGTTCAGATATTACACACTCGCAAACAACTGATTTACCACGCCCTTCGATCCAGTTTATAGCTGCGGGTTTCTTGTCTGAGCAGAAGTTTCCTGAGTAAGAATAGAGCGTTAAGGATTTGGACAAGAACAAGAATAGATCAAGTTTGTTCTTACCAGATATGCCGATGATGTCCATTTCTGGGAAGTTATTTGTAAGAAAATATAACACATTTTGAACGCCTTTTGAGACCATGTTCATACCCATAGCATCTCCAGTACTGCAGCTGAATCTTATTTACAGATTCTTCCCTGCAATTGCACATTTAACACTTTGGAGTCTTGCAAATCTACTTGATCTGTGAATTACAGTGATGTAATATGTTAGATAAGTTTGTGATTACGAAATGAAAGGGGATTTTCTTACTTGTTGAAGACGAGGGAGATCGTGTCGAAATTGATTGGATCTTCGATGAAGAATTTGAGCTCTGTAGCTCTTTTTACTGATGGAAATCTTACCACCGGAGCTCTAGTCATACCATCGCGAATGAGGACGCAAGTTGCGCCGCCAGATGCGTGGATTGCTTTGCACCCTCTGTTAGTGCTTGCTACTAAGCAACCTTCGGTTGTCGCCATGGGAACGGAGTATTCGCATCCGTTCAACAGCAACGATTCCCACCGGAATTTGTACATATCCCGCTGGCATTTCACAGTACTGACCTAAAATAGAGTTGTAATCAAATCCTTCAAGAGGTAACCCGTCCAATGACCTCCCTGTCTGTCTCTGGATTGCTTCGCGACGAATTTTCGCTGCCCTAAAACAATCCCCAAGTTTTGATTCCAAAGAATAAGATGGAATTTCACCAGAAACAACACGTCTCACGATTTCCTCGTCTTCCTCTGGAAGGTCCGTTTCAATTTTTGGAAGAGAAATTGCCTTGGACGGCGGTGGAAGCGGGGATTTGACGACGCCGGCGTCATCTACGATTAAGCATTGCTGATCATCGTATCCTTCCTGCTTATAAATAATAGATTGCACGAAATCGATACCGATGAGGTAGATAATCGAAGCAATGAGGCAAAATACTCCCCCAAGTTCCGATACGGTGAGGACATGGAGAGGGATTGAATCACGGATTTTCTCCCTCCAACGATGGAGCAGAAAATAGGCAGCGGAGAAGAACAAGGTTAAGAAAACACCATTCGTCAAATGGAGAGGAAGAAACATAGCATCTGAGACTTTATAGCGATCATCCACCACTCCGGCCGATGCCAGAGATATCTTCGCAGTAGAATTCTTAACGGCGGCGATAGACCTCCGTCGAACATCCATTTTTCTGCTGCTCAAACGGCGCTAGAGATATATTTCATATGACGGTTTTTTTATAGGGAGAGAAGGGGAGCACCGTATGAAGCCATGTNGCACAATTCTATTTAGGTATTGTTCATCATAAGTTTTATTGCACCACAGTTACTAAGCAGGAGCAAGGATTTGAATAACTACATAAAATCATCGGATTGGCAAGAAAGTAAATACCTTACGGATTTCAAGTGTGGGTATATGAGGTAAAAAATCATTCCCAACAAAAAAGCATATGAAGACAAAATCATCAACTATGCGTTCAAGATCATTCTCAAAGGGTAGATTGCAAATCTTCATCTCATTTTCGAGATACTCACGGAGTATCCATATGTTCAGAAACTGCAAAAAAGGATTATCTAGCTGATTGTGCATAAACTAATAAAAAAAATGACTGGAAAATTCTTGAAATATATATGTGTATATATATATATACGCACACACAAGCAAGAAACATATATAACTAACCTGATAAGGCTTTTTAGGCACATCATTACTAATTTTCTTTGACTTCACTTCACAATCTGAAGCTAGATGACCAACTTGACCGCAAAGAAAGCATTTCTCTCTTTCTTGTGCAAATACAATCTTGAAAAAGAGAAAAAGAGACATCAGAAAGAAGAAGCTTTGAATGTACAAGCAAAAAAATGTTCGCAATTTCTGTTTGAAGTACATAACTTAGCCCTCATTATCTATGCTACTATCAGGTTACAAGTGGAACTTTATTTAGAATTCAAAATAAAAAGACCCAAGAATAGCTAATTTCAAAACAAGTTCATTATACATCAGTCGGTGCTTATCATCTACCTCTCTCAAAATTGAAAAATGAACTTCGTGGGTGGCCAAAGCAAGCATGATCAGATCAGGATCCTGAAATGATTGATGAATCCTCAGATAATAGGGTAGAGTGTTGTGATATCAAGAGAAAACTAAGTTTTCAACCTCAAATCATGGAAAATGAGCAAAACATACCATCCCATAAAGACAATGATGAGTGTTTGGATCATAACCCGAAAGATTCCTCTGAAGGCGGATGTATGACATGATTTTGTTTTCAACTTCGCCCGGCACATTGGAATCAGAAAGTATAACCTACACCAAAAAATCAAAGGTTCTTATTTTTCAACCAGGGAGATAGAAACCTATGCATGGGTGCATGGAAAAGTCTTTACGAGCATCTTAAATAAAGACTAAAATTACCTTGATATTCTTCCATCCAGGGTTACAATTTAACCTGAGGTGAATGTAATATTGAAGAGCAATTGCCAGGACTGCCATAAACGGAGTTCCCGGTGTAATGACATTAGAATCAATAACTTGTGACTCTAATTTTGGAGGCAGCTTTCTGCCTTCACGCTCAAACTCGGCACGGAGCTTCTCTTCTTCAGCCGCCTATGATGCAATATTTCAGAATCAAATTATAAAAAAATTAAAAAACAAATCACGATGGTGAAGAATTAAGGTGATGGGGACTGATTCTGCAGCATCTTTTGCTGCTCTGAAACGCCTTGATCTCTGTTGATTCATCCTTGCCCTTGTTGCCACACCATCTACAATAAATTATACTGATTTGATAATCTGAAATCTCTCAAATTGTATATAATTCCATTCGAATAGAAGATCTATACCCACCGATTGCCATGTACAGAAGTTTTCTTGGCCGCACGATAGCAAACAGTCTATCTATGTAGTCAAAGATGCATTGAAAAACCTCATCAAAAGTGGTGGGAGAAGACTGTAAGGAAATGAAGTTTTATGTTACATTTTATCACAAAATCAGATCAAGAACATATGCAAAATCCAGGAAGAGGGGAAACTTATTCATAAACGGAAATTCAGAAACCAAGAAATATTCGAAACCTGATAAGGATAAAGAAAGAACTTCAGGGAAGAACTACTTACTCTGTATTCAGGATGATAGCAAGAATGAATTATCGCATTCATATCAAGATACAGGTTATCATATTCAATGCCGTTCGGGTTTGGCTCACTCGTGTCCAACGGAAATTTACTCCCAAAGATAACTAAGGTATCCTGTTCAATCACATCGACCACCACCAGCGGACACTTCCGTGCCAACCACAGATGGAACTCCGGCACTCCCATAAGAAAGAAACAAAAAAACTCAACTAGAAAATACGATTCTCTATACAAATACTCCAACTGAGAAGCAAAATCGATCGAAATGTCCCGGAAATCTTCACACGGTGCCCTGAACAAAACTGCGAATCCAATATTGGAGCTTGGAAGTTGGAAGACGATAAAATAACGGTAAGTATCCATATTCAAACTGCCAGGGGCATTTCAGGTATTCAAATTATCTGCCGAATATGGAATTTTTTATTTTTAAACTTTAAAAATTGCCTTTTAGAATCCACACAAAAACTCATCCGGTTGAAAATGGAAGGAATAAGAATCTACTCCAACAACAGGCTCTTCCAGCTCCTCGTTCCGCCTCGAAGACTCAACTGCCTCCGGTGCTGCTCCGCCGGGAAAGATAGAGAAGTTCGAACACCAGTTCTGTTGAAGATAGCTGTCGGAAGTGTAACGCAGATCCTTAGTCTATTCTCACGCGGCGGCGGAGGAGCCATACCTCAAGAATCGGAGGATGAAAGAGGAATTTCAATATCCGCTGTGGATGACGTTGTTTCGATCATCAGATCCGATTACGCTAGAAATTACTTCGTTACAGGCCAATTCACCAACTCAATCTACGCGGACGACTGCAAATTTGAAGATCCAACAATCGAATTTCGAGGTAGGGATTTATACAGCCGAAATTTGAGTATAATCGCGAATTTTCTGGAAAATCCGTTGATTCAGCTGAAAACATTGGCTAAGGAAACTGATTTCAGCGGAAAATGCATCGTTGCTTCGTGGAGATTAACGACTTACATTAGACTTCCTTGGAAACCATTTGTATGCATCGACGGAAGAACAGTATACGATTTGGACGAAGGATTTAGAATCATCCGGCATGCCGAGGAATGGGAAATATCCGCCATTGAAGCCATCGTTCAGCTTTTCATTCCTGGATCAGGACAAAGTTCTCCATCTTCATAGCTCCGGTCTCCAATTTGTAAATTGTTAAATGGGCCTCACGCATTGGCCCAATTTATTAAGGCCCATTTCTAAGTTATATAATCCAACATCCACTAAACTTTTCCAAATTAATAATTAGATATTAATATTATTCATGCAATAAGCTTATTCAAAAGCTAATTGCTCCAATAGCTATAAAGCATTTTTCACGTACACCCAACCAAATAATTATGTCTCCACACAAATAATATTATATTATCATAAAGACTCGTACTTTTTCTTTTAAAAAGTACTAAAAAATTAAATAAAATTTGCTGAAGATAACATGAATTGAATAACCAGGAGAACCAATTTAAACCTCGGTGTACGGAACGCGGCGGGACGACTGGTGGCGGTTCTCCGGCCAACTTGCCATCTCCAGCTCAATAGTCTTACCTCCAATAAGAATAATAAAAACCACAACAGGCAGACATTTTCTCAACAGATCGAATTATCCGATCCTCAATGAAGAAGTGGCCGGGAATCGGTAAATACATGGAAATCGCCTCTGATCCCCAATCGGCATATCCTCTGAAATTCCTTCAATTTCGTGGACACCGTCCGATCCAAGTACCGGACGATTTCAGCGAAGAATTCCTCGTCGCAAGGGATCGCAAGCGGTCCAGTGTTACTGAATCCGTATTCTTCTTCAGCTTTGGCTAGTAATTGAGTGAAAAGAGGATGATTCAAATACGTTGCCCTAACTACGAACCTCCTGCGGTTGAATCCGACAGCGACCACAATATGCCCCGGAGGAACATCCGGCGGCGCATCGGAAGCTGACGATGCAGATCTCTTTTTCCAGAGCAGCATCAACTCGCGAAGACGAACGATTCGTCGGATTTTGCTGTAGGTAGACATGGTGAACAAAGGACCCCGCCGTTCTCTGGAAAAGCTCGGGGATTACACTGGGTTTTATACGTTGATGGTCACTAAGAAGGGTAATTTTGTCTTTCCATGAACATTTGTTTTCTAATTGGCGGCACAAAAACCTATACACGTGGATTTGTTTTTCTGAAAAATAAACAAAATAGAAACCAATTTAAAATTTGAACAACTTACCGTTAGGTTTAATAAACACTATTTTAAAAATATAAGTATTTCATGTGACAAAGGACGACAACATTAAGTTTTGCACATAAGCCCCTGAAACTACTTTTGTCATTTAATTGCAGTTACAAGTATTGAATGTGCCAATTATTTTACTAAGGAAGATAAAATTTAAAACTTTGTTACTAATTTTGACACATACCAAATATCAATTTTATAAAAAAATACAAAATGCAAAGATCATTTTTATCTATACAAAACTTTATGGATAATAATTATAACAATTACAAAATATCGGGGAACTGGATAAAACAACATGAATAATTTTTGTATGTCTTCTATAAGACTGCCTATAAAGACGGATAAAGACGTATTCTATTCTTTCCACGTCAGCGTCCATGGTTACATGGGCGTTAAATTTCCTCCACGGAAATACACCTCGCGGACAAGGGCTTGGGTGTCCCTGTCCGCAGAAATCACAAATTTAATTTTTTATTATTATTTTATTATTTTATTTAATATATAAAATATGCATTAAATATTAATTATATTTATTTGATAATTAAATTAATAATTTTATATAAGATTAATAATTTTGAAATGTAGATAATAAAAACGAAATACGAATAATGTTTTCATATCGGTTCGGAATCACATACATGTCCGGGTCCATATGAGCGGTACGATCGAGATACTAAATTTTATTTTATTTTATTTTTTAAAAAGTTAATATTAATTAGTTTTTTTGGGTTAGTTCTGAAAAAACCCGCAAATCAACCCAAATATTCGGTACCGGGATGTAAGAAAAAAATATCGATACACATCGAAATTTGACATAACGGACGGTGCACCTCTGGTATACCGTCGTCCGTTATGAAAACATTGAATACGAATACAATAGAAACGAAATATAAAGAACAATATAAAGTAATATACGACAAGATCATCGAAATAATTAGAATGATCACTATTTTTCGCATTAATAGAAATAATAGAAAATTTATGAGATAGAAAGATAAAATTAAATTTGGAGAGATAAGATGATGTGGATGAAATAGAAATAAAAAATGATGTAGATATATGATAATTTTTAGAAATAGAAAGATAATATGATATCGATGTGAGAGAATGATGACGTGTAAAGAGATTTATACGGCGAAATTGTTTTGGACACGGACAATGTTATAATTAGTCTAATACATATTTTTCAGTTGAATATGTAAATTAAGAATGTAAATATATTAAAAATATTATCGCGCCGTTTGTCATTGTACCAAAGAATCTCAATAATTTTTCATGACTCATCAAGCTCCATCTGGAAAACTTTTGTAATGAAATGGTTGAAAAATCCCACATGCACATGGGGGGACATTTTTATCATTACATTCAACAGCAGAATCATATTCTATTATGCACAACCACACATGCCATGTTCAAATCAACCATTCCTTCATCATTTCTTCCACAAATGCCTTTCACTAACTCAAACCAAAATATCAACATTCGATCATTACAACGTATACTCGACGCTAGATGAAAACCGCGTTGACTACACTAACTATATCAGAGCTCATAGACTAAAATGATGAGCCATGGCTAAAACGACTCGCTTCTCACTTACACGATATTATATGCTTTAAACTAAGTTAGACCTAATAACTCCCACCTAATTCTCACGATGTTACTTTTTCCATAATCCTATATATCTAATGGGCCATCCATCTTGCCTCTACTTCAGGATGATCAATTGACAATTTAATAGGGAAAAATTCTCGTGCAATTAATGAGCGAATCATTATACTTAACATATGACCTTTCCACATTTATAATGAATATTGGGATTTGTCTAAAGTGTCTCGCACCTCCGAGGTGTCTTAAATTCACTCATCCTTATGGACTAAGCGTCCTTACTTAGGTTTGTCTCACACATCGACTATATCCCGGATCCTGCTCCGATATCAAATGTAACGATCCGCTTCTCACTTGCACGAAACGCCAGTCATTACCCATTACTCGTTGCCTAGTCAAAACAATGTGGAACTCATTATTCTAAAGTCAAAGCAAACAATATCAGAATTCGATCAATGAAACTAATTCCCGACATTAGAAGAAAACCAAGTCGACTAAATTAACCAGAACATAGCTCATGGATTAAAATGATAAACAGTGTAAACATATTTAATGCTACATGTTAATCTAGTATATAAACTCAAAGCAAATAATATCAACATTCGATCAATTAAACCGATTCTCGGCATTAGATGAAAACCACGTCGACTAGACGAACCATAACAGGGCTAATGGACTAAAATGATGAGTGGAAGTGCTTAGAAAATTACCCATTACTCGTTGCCTGGTCAAGACAAGGTGGAACTCATAATTCAAAACAGAACACTGCCTAATCATAAACAGCACACTGATTGCTACATGTGACTACAGTACATAAACTGACAAGGGAATTCATACTTTCGGCTCTAAAACATTCGATCTACCATGAAATTTAATCAAATAACAAGGCATCCCCACATCATATGCAAATGACAAACATAAAAACATCACAGTTGGTGGGGCAAACAATACACAGACATTCTGGGAAAAAATAATAGCGCTTTGAATACCTTTCCACAATGTAACCAATACAATCAATCCACATCAATGGATCACCGGACAAGCCATAATCAGCGTTTGCTCCACAATGCTTTCTGTAGAAATTAGTCATGATATCACATTGAAAAGACTAAGCCAAGTCAATTAGTCATGATATCAAACTCTTATAAACTAGAACATTTCTATTTCCACAACCGAAGTGGGACAATATTTCAACAATTTCATGCTAGGATGGTGTAAGATGAGTAAATATTATTAATACTAGTGACAAGCAGGTTCCAGGTCAATTGCATTGGAAAATAGTTGAGAGAAATTAATAGAAGTGCAATAAATATAGTTAAACATACAGGAAACAGCATATGCAATACACTAGAATGAAATAGCTGCTAAGAATGCGGAATGAGGAGGAATCAACGCTTACTATGATTGATTCTTGAAGGGTCAAACTGATTCTCTGCATGAGAGAATCTTCCCAGTGTCAATTTTCAATAAGTTCAATTAATGGCATCAGGACGATCCAAAATATAAGGTTCTGGAAACGCACGACTTTCTATGTGCTCTTTTTACCTTTTGCTTGCCTGCTTAACCCGCTCACTGGTTTCAAGAGAAAGTTTTTCCATCATTTGACTTTTGTTCTTCCATTCAGATTCAGAGTTCTCTCATATGTTGCTCTGCTCAATCAATTTAAGGAATGAATATTATATAAATGTGATCAAAGAATCATAGAAACATCCTAGGAGATTTTGATTCATTTGGAAAACATTTAAGACACCATTACTGACCTATCAGCTTTAGGCTTCCAAAGTTAGCAAATGTAGCAACTTAATCGTCCTTGGTATGAAAAATCACCATTAAAACAGAGTTGTCTTCAAGTTTCTCGTGATGGAGTTTTATGATTCCATTCGCAAACTTCCCAGGGTTTCAAACCCTAATTCAGTAGATGACTCGTAAACTTGCAATAGAGTCTTGTTAAGGGCCCAACAATATGGGCCTGGGCTCTAGATTTATAAATAAGGCCTTTTAAAATAATATTTATTAATTTCGAAAGGAGTAGAGAAATCTTTTCCTACCATGCTAATTATAGATTAACTAAAAAATATAAAATATAATAAGTTAAAGGAAATCAATCGTTATAAAATACTATATATTTAATAATATATATACTATATGATCCGAAGATCATGGATCCTCATAAGATATACTATGTAGTGAAATATAATTACAAAAAATAGATATAATAGATTAAAAGTTCAATCTCATATATTTATCCTGAACCTTTAAATAATTATAAAAATATATATAATGGATTAAAAGTTAAATATTTTATGTGATACAATGTTCAAATAAGGTTTGTTCATTCTTCGAAATCGACATTGTCAAATTAACGTAGGATATTTATTTTTTTAAAAACAAATAATAAAAATGCAATTTTATTTTTAAAATAAATGTGGACTTGGATTGGTGCACTAGAATGTTATCAAATATAATTTGTTTATTGAATCGATTTGTATCGGATTATCGAATCATTGTCAAACTATTGTTGGTCATATGCTATATTAAACAGACTATTCTCCGAGGATGCCGAATCCGAGTCGGACTCTTCTCGGACACCGGTTGGACACGAGTCCATTTTTTATATTAAAATTTATTATTATTTATTTTGAAATATTCATGATTTAAATTTATTATTATTTATATATATTAATATAATATCATTAATGTTTAAAAAATTAACGGTATATCAGCATTATTGGTATATAATATATTATATACCAACTATTTCAATATTTTACCGGTTTTAAATATTATTATTATATGTATTTGTAGTCGTAATGTATTATTTTGTATAATATAATTAGATCAATTATAATTTCATTTATTGTTAATTATAAACCATGTTGACGATACATATATTTTAATTTAAAAATAATTGATAATATTAGCGAGTCGGACTTTTAACAAATCCGAGTCCACGTGGTACCGTAGAGTTTCCATTTAACATAGGTCATATGAATGGATATTGTACCTTTATTAAATTAAATTATTTTTTAAAAAATTAATATTATTAACAATCTTTTTTAAATAATTGCCATAAAATATAATTTAAAATATATTTTTATTTTTAAAATAATCTGACTTTCTGCCCAACTCATAGTTGACTGGTCGCTTAACCCGATCGAAGTGATGTGTTTTAAAACCATGGTCCATTAATCTATGAATGATTTAATCGTATAATAAAAATATAGTTGGTAGGGTTTAGGTATATATATATATATATATATATAAATATTGAATAAAAGTAAATAAATTTACCCATGTGAAAATTGACATGAAAATATTGTGTAGTCGATTCATTTATGAGGGTGTCACTAGTCGTAGTTAATGAAATAGAGGTCCATCTTATGATGATGGTACATGACATGGTGATGGTATGGTCCCATGTTATTCTTTTATTAAAAATCCAAATTACTTTTTAATTTAAATAATAAACAATTAGTAATCTCCATAAATATATATAATTTTGAGTGGTGTTTGTAAGAGGGATACGCATTATATTTTTAATATCAATATGTCAAATATAAACTAGTTATATTTTTAAAACATTAATGAATGTTGTAACAAAATATGAACATTGGATAGGATCAAATATGCAAATATAATATACGACATTTACAATTTTAAAAAATTTAAAAGTCAATGCATAACAATTTATCGTGTTGTTTTGGTACTTTTTGAATTTTGACAACATTATATTTACACAATTTGCCCACGGATCTCCAACTTACGGGCTGTGTAAAGAGCATGCCATCCAAGTTATGAAATTACAAATATGATACATTTTTTCAACAAAAATATGTATTTGTAGCCCTCAAACTTCAATTAAATGCAAATAAGACACCTCAATTTTCCAATACCGTTTATCATTGGTACTTTGATGAACTCTTAAATTTTTAATATTTCATACACAATTGTCGAACATCATGGGTAATTTTTGTTTAATTTTCAAGCATATCTTATTTGCGTAATTTGAGATGAGTTTTCAAACGGTTTTCAACTTACGAAAAATCAGTTGCTATAATATATTGGGTAAAAAACAAATGATATTACTAACTTTATGTGTCATTCTTGCAATTTCATAAGTTGGAGGGTATGCCATTTACAAAGCTCGTAAGCTGGAGGACTAATTATTCAATTTTCTCTTTTCACAATTCTAACTAAAATTATAACAATTACAAATATGTTTGACTTGAATATAAATAATAATTTTATTTAAATATTTATAATTTGAATGAATATGAACATGTTTTCATGAATAATATAAAGTATGTAGACAAATATATTTGTTTATGTATATTTAATATTAATATACTATTAAATATTATAATTTAAAAACTATAATTTATATTATTCACATTAAATCTAATTTTTCTATATTTTTATTGAAATAATTTTTTCTTTTATGTATTAATAATAAAATTATTCTACTAATTTTTTCTATTTTTAATATAAAATAATATATTAAATTTGAAAAATTTTGAATATCTGATTCGATTCATATAAATATCTAAACAATTTTGTAATGAATTATGGTTCATACAAATATAAATAAACATAGATACTTTGTCGAATCGAATAAATGTTAATTGTAACCCTAAGATTTTTTAATAATTAATAAAATCACGGTCCAGATGGAGGCGTGCCCACCGTAGGATCAATGGATTAACCGGTGTGTAACTGTAAGAGCGCGTTCTCAAAAAGTTAGACAATCCTCGATTCCCGTGCTATACGCGTGACCAGAGTGTAGTTTGGACCGTCAGATTCGCTGATCTGAATGGTAAAAATCTGCATGCGCGAATTGTGGGACCGCTTAGATTCCTCCTGTGGTTGGTTGAAATAAGATCCCTTTTCAGGTGTCGTACAATGTGCCCTCCACTATGGGCCT
>RWGZ01000232.1:0-12254 GCA_009725065.1 Utricularia reniformis
CCGCCGATTCCGGCGTGCGAAGAAAAGTTTACGATCATATTACCGTGCTTTGACTTTGTGTGGAGTGGGAATGGAAGCTTAAGAGTTGCAGAGATTGTAAAAAGGATTAGAGATAATAATCCCGGTCGCCCTATTCCTCAACAAAAGGTACGATCAACTTAGTTAGTTATACTGTTTTTGTTTGGTTCTAACTTTTTAAAATTTATGTGTTATCCGCAGGTAAAAGGATTTAGAACTCCAGAGGAAACAGACGAATGGCTTGCTACTAATCCCATGAAGTGTCCTGGTGCACTCCATTTTTTTGATAGAAATGCTACAGTAATTAGCTATGGCTTGCAAACAAACTCAACCCCACTTGCTAAAAAAGGGATATTTGAGGATCCCACTTTTAAGTTTCAAATTCCGTTTCAACTTGCCGCTGAACGAGAAATCGCAAGGCTTTTGATCGGAGGTATATTTCTCTTCTTCAAATTCTTGTTTTAGTAATTAGCCCTAAAAAACACAGGATTCTATTGCCCTTACAGACGCAAGCTTTACTTGGAATGTTAGCTTCAAGGAATTCGCCCACCCCACAACAAGCTTTTTCTCTGCTGTACAGAAAGCAGGGCCGACATTTTTCTTGGCTGCTGCCATGTTTTCTTTTGTATTTCAAATGAGTTCTTTGATAACTGAAAAAGAACTTAAACTTCGTCAGGTACTGTGTATAATTTAAGGGTTATGAAGGATTTAGAGCTTTCTTTATGTATATTTTTCATTTTACAGGCTATGGCTATGATGGGTCTCTATGATACTGCTTATTGGTTATCATGGTTCACTTGGGAGGGCTTATTGATTCTTATTTCATCAATTTTGCTAGTTCTTTTTGGCATGATGTTCCAATTTGATTTCTTCCTTCACAATAGTTTTGCAGTTGTGTTCCTCTTGTTCTTCTTGTTCCAACTTAATATGGTAAGTTCGAAGCTAAAATCTCATTCGATTTTCAATACGAATCAATACTGTTTTGCGATGACGTTGTTTCTCTATTTACAAGGTAGGACTTGCTTTCATGTTATCTGCATTTTCTAGCAAATCTTCTTCGTCTACAACTATCGGTTACTTCATCTTCATCGTTGGTTTTGTATCTCAGGTTCGTAAACTTGTCGATTTTAGATTAAGTCATGAACATTACTTATGTTAAATAATTTCTTTTCGCAGCTGGTTACGGTATTTGGATTCCCGTATAGTGATAGTTACTCGAAGCTATATCGAATTGTATGGTCATTTTTTCCACCTAATCTTCTTGCTGAAGGATTAAACTTATTATCTAGTGCAACCGAGACTCCTCAAGATCCTGGAATAAGTTGGGAAGGAAGAACTAGATGTGGACCAAATGATTCACAATGTATCATCACGGTTGTAAGTTCGTTCACAACTCGAATTCTTAGCTTTTAAATATTGTCCCAAAACGGGCCATAATGCTTCATAAATCTCTCATTTTGTGTTGAATTTTTCATTTCAGAATGATATCTACATTTGGCTTGTCTCAACATTGTTCTTATGGCTCATTCTAGCCGTTTATTTTGACAATATTTTACCAAATTCACCCGGTATTCGAAAATCACTTCTATATTTCTTGTATCCCGGTTACTGGACCAGTAAAGATGGAAAAAGTAGTAGTTTCTGCAACTCTGTGAGTTCAGTCTTATCGACAGAAACGGAAACTACGATTCCAGATGATGAAGATGTACGTGAAGAGGAAAGTATAGTGAAACAGCAAGCTCCTGAAGACCTCGTATGTTCCGGAATCGCAGTTCAAATGCGTGGTCTTGCAAAAAACTACGCTGGAGTAACTTCTCATTACCAAGCTCTCAAGGTAAGATTCTATATAATAGTAATGGCAGCTAGTTCTGTTCGTTAATCTCGGATAAAATGCAGGGAATTTGGCTTAACATTTGCAAGGATCAGTTATTTTGCCTTCTTGGTCCTAATGGAGCTGGAAAAACTACTGCAATTAACTGTTTAACTGGCATTACACATGTAACAGCTGGAGATGGTAAAATTTATGTTTCGTTAATGTGATTTCTATTCGCGTATTAATTATACGAGGTATTTTTACAGCACTTGTATATGGACATTCGATCCGAAGCTCGATAGGAATGTGGAAAATTCGTAGGATGATAGGAGTTTGTCCTCAGGTTTAATTCATCTTGAAATATTTGCATTCTTGTTTCATTTTGATCACATTTTACGATGATTTTGCAGTTTGATATTCTATGGAATGAACTTTCGGGCGAAGAACATCTCTTTTTGTTTGCTAGCATCAAAGGTTTATCCCGAGATTCGATTAAAACGGTAATGAATGAATTACTTCAAGCATCTTTTGAACACTAGATCGTTATTCGTATTTTAATGAACAGGCTAGTGAGAAACTATTGGCTGAAGTGAAACTTACAGAAGCATCGAAAACGAGGTCCGGAAGCTACAGCGGAGGAATGCGGCGTCGACTTAGTGTTGCCATTGCGTTAATCGGTGAACCGAAGCTTGTGTTCTTGGATGAACCGGTACGCACAATCCCGTCTTTCATCTCATCGTACGTATATTCTGATCAAGCTTTGTTTTATTATAGACGACAGGCATGGATCCAGTAAATCGAAGACATGTATGGGATGTGATTAACTCAGCAAAGAAAGGGCGTGGAATTATACTAACAACTCATTCAATGGAAGAAGCAGAGATTTTAAGTGACAAGATCGGAATCATGGCAAAGGGAAGACTCCGGTGCATCGGAACTTCAATACACTTGAAAACTAAATTCGGAACCGGATTCATTACGAACATAAGCTTTGGTACGAATGGCAACACAATGGCTGTGGAAGAATTCTTTAAATCTGTAAGTATTCGTGACTTTATGCTTATCGAATGCGAAAAAGTGTTGATTTGAATACGTATACATCGTTTCAGCGTCTCAATATAGTCTCGATTGAGTCGAGGAAGTCGTTTTTGAGCTTCGTTATACCACGTGAAATGGAGGATGTGCTTAAGGTTGAGGGATGATGTGATATTATTACAGTGTGGGATTTGTTTCATATGAGTGTGTGTAAATTTTGTAGGATTTGTTTAGTGAGCTGCAAGAAAGGGAACAAGAGTTTGGGATTAGAGATATTGAGTTGGGATTAACAAGTTTAGAAGAAGTATTCTTGAATGTAGCTAAGAGGGCCGAGATGGAAAGTTCGGGTTCGGGTTCTGATGCTGCAATGATGTAAGAGTGTTGGTGTTGGTGTCGATGCTCATTTCCGGTCCACCGGAAATAGCCGAATGCTTCTCTGTAGAGCAACTTCACGATATTGAGTTTAATAAAGAGAAGTGACAATAGAGGATTAGTTTGGTAGGAAGATGACAAGGGTATTTCTGGTATTACATTCATATAATATCCGTATAATTAGGGCGGATGACCAAATTTGGTTCGTTTTGACAATTTTTGTCACCAAAATTTATAATTGTAACAATTGTGGTCTAAAAGTATTAATATAGCAAAATATAACCTCATATTTTGAAAGTTCTGACCGAACATGTACTCAAATTTTAGTGTGTATAGAGTTTTAATTTTGATAATTGAGATAATCGTCATAAATCAAATTGCGAATCAATTTTGTCATTTTTGTGATTTGATTTACTAAAAATTACAAACTTAAAGGATTAAATATGATAAAACTTTAAGTTAAGGATTAAATATAACATTATTAATTATAATAATTATATAAAAAATATGCAATTTTGAAGACTAAGTATGCAATTTTTTCATATATTAGTGTGAGTTCATTGATGATAAGGGTATTTTCGTCTTAACAATGATTGGGCTTTTTGAGTAAATATTTGCTTGTGGAGTTAAGCCCAGGCCCATTTATCTTCTAATGAATTTCGAGGTCAATTATTTGAAAAGAAGTCCAATTTGACGTTCCTCATAAAACATACCTGAGCTTGGACTGCCGCCACAGCGTACAGCTACCGCCGACTGCCGGCAAACCCAAGGGTGATTGCGAACTTCTTTGGCTTGCGACTACTATTTATCTTATCTGCAAAAAAGATGACTCTTCTAGAGGTAATTACAAAAGCTTCAAGTGGTATACATAACTTGATAGACCACGAGTCAGATTATCCAGTTGTTCTCAATCCGGAACCTATAGTCCTTAATCTGAAGGCGGAAACCGATGCATCAGAGTCCAAGTTCCCTGTAGAAAAGTTTGTTGGTTGGGAAATATCGGAAATGGATAATGAGCTTATAGAATTAGGTCGAAAATTTTCCAAGAAACTGAATCGAAGTCTTCAAAACAAGGTTTCGTTCGGTAAAGGTGACCTCTTAGATATGTTATCTTCTTATCTAGTTAGATTAGGGAAGAAAGTGGGAATTACGTCTGTTTTTGGTAGGCCAGGAGAAGGGTACGCTTGTGAAGTCGTCGAGAAATTAGGGTTTCTGATGGTTAAAGATATAAGGGGATTAGTTTTAGAGGGTTGTTTAAGGCTTGATGTCTGGAGTTTGCTGGAGTGCTTCATAATCAAAGGGTTTGTAGAACGGCTTCATGTGACCAATTTGATTTCTAGGCTTATTGAAAAGAGGAAGTCTGAATATATAGTTCTATGCGTGAAGCATTTAGATCTACAAGCATATGATTTAATGTGCATATTGAAGTACTTTCTAGTTCTTCCTAGTGATGGATACAATAGTTTAGTCAGCATTCGAAAGCATTGGGATAAACGGGCACTATCAGTAATTGATATGGCTAGTAAAAATTCAGGGAGTGATAAAGAAATGTGTATGTTAAAAGAAGCTGCTCTTTTGATCATGCTCGCATACGACGAATTTTCTGTTACAGATTTATGCTTACATTATTTACTTTCATCTCCAAATTTTGACCATGTGATTTTTTCTGCTTGTGTTGCAAACTTATCTTTTGAAGAGATGAAAGCATTGATTCAATATTTAGCTAAATGGATTCGGAAATACAATAGTTTCCCTCATATAGTTCCCTGTCCTAAAGCATCATCTGAATTTGGTATGGATGTTTGTGATTGGATCCCAACTCTAGAACATATAGTGAAATGTCTTAGCATGGCTGTCGATGAACATTTCTCTTTATTCATCATGCACTCTGAATTCCATGTATTGTTATCCCTCGGTGAAGTTGTTAGTTCATTAGCTGCTGAGGCGAAGCTATGCGCAAATTTAGCCAGTCTTATCGAACATGTGAGAATTGAAAACCAGGGTATGTGCCAAAACTTTCTGTTTCATAAATTCTACTTCTGTTATGTGCAACAATTACAGTTTCCTTTATTTGGATGTCAAATGATGTGATAAGTCACGAATTTAACGACGATTTTATGCCTATATTGTTTTTACAGAAAGTTGCATGATTTATTTTGAGAAATAATATGAATTATTCATTTGGAATCATTGTTACCTGGCTGTTTTGATGTTGTTTTCAGATCAGGAGCTTGAATGAGAATCAATTCCATGCAGTTAGTGAACTTCAAGAGGATACAAAAATGAGTAGTTAATTGTGACAAGGTTTTATTTAGAGCATATGAACAAAACTGCAATGAGAACCTAACTATGAAATGCTTCATTCATTTTTCCTTTTCCTTTTATATGTTTTTGGTGTCAAATTTAATCCATATATTTTGTAATAGCATATTTAATCCAAAATATTCAAAATTCTATTTTTTTCCTATACTTTTTTCATGCATCTGTATAACCTCTATGATGGAATCCGAATCGTACACGTGGCATCATACAGTTGGTAGGTTGCTGGAGGCCACGGTGAATATGATGCCACGTGGTTATTCAGGTATCATAAAATTTGAATTAGGAAATCCAATAAAATTAAAGAAGAAAATGAAACAAAGCAAAATTCAGACAAGAGAGAGAGAGAGGCTGTGCAGTGTGCCCTGCAGAGCAAAAGATACGCGTTGTCTCTCTCATGTCTCATGGGTACACAATTCACATACCCATTCAATGCTTGCTTGGAGGGAAAGGTTAAGTTCAGGAGGAATGCTTTAGCTCACCCGCCGCCAGAACAAAACCCTTTATTCCGGGGTCTAAACTGGTTTGATTAATACACGGGCTGCTGACGTACATCTTTCTGGTTTTCATTTCTCTACTCTTTTTTGTTATTTTACTTCTCCTTAGATGTTAAAGTTGCTGGCTTTTTAGTGGGATTTATATGCTTTTCTTTACAGCCGTGAGTTGATTTGGTTTCACATGTTTCTTCTGCTCTGGATTTGTTTGACACTTCTGGATGTGAGTTGCTGCTGGATTTAATGGACTTTCTTAAATTTACGTTTAAGCTGGATGCACAAGTTTTCATTTTTTGTTTGCTTTTGAATTCTGCTTCATATTCACATTTCGATTCATGATTATGTGTTCTTAATGTTGCATTTATGCATCCTCTGTGTAAATTGTTTGCCTTTGTGTTCTATGTAGGATCTGTTTTCTAACGTTTTAAAGCTCCATTTTTAGGTGAGAAGATACCTCAGATGATTGATCCCGTCTAATTCATTTGTCGATGACCTGAAGGATCTCGAGTCAATCGTTTAAATATTTCTGTAGGAGTTATATTGATTAGTCAGAGAAATGATAAGAGCAAAGCACCTCGGTAGTTTATCTCAGACTGCTAGATCATTTCTCTTTAGTGGACCAAGATGTAATGCTCAAGATGGGAGTTCTTCTGCTTGTTCTGAAGATGAAGCTTCCGAAAGACCCCTCAGATCGAATGGACAAAACTTGAAAGCATCATCATTATTCAGAGTTGGTTTACTCCCTTCTATTGATTCAGAGAAAGCAGCAAATCCAAAAAATCCAGATAGTTGCTCTACTTTACGAAAGAAACCTCATACGGGCTCTTCAGATAGAGTCGACTCTTTTGGTTATGGAGATGTAGTTGAATCTTCGCCTCATATTACAGACCAGTTGATGAATGCTGGTATCGCAACTGTATCCATTCTTTCCGATTTAGTAAATTATAGAGTCCCAACAGAGAGTGGTGTATTAAAGACCTCGACGGTTAACCGTACCAAGAAAAACTCCAATGTCAAAGCAGATAACACAAAAGGCTCAAGGAAGGATAAGCTAGACGTAAAACCATCTTCTGAAGCGGTATTAGAATCGTACAGTGAGCTTAGAAATGGTGATCAAGAAGATCGATCCCATAAATCGGGTTCAAATAAGGGATTTCCTAATTTATCAAGCAATGCATCATATGGTAAATTAAGAGGAAACACTGGAGAAAGCTTCACTGGCTCAGCAAAGAAGGTGAAAGCAGTGCCTCGAGCACTCTGTGGTGCTGTTTCTGAGAGAATTTCACATATATTGCATGAGGGGAAGTGGGGTCCTGCTTCCGAAATAGCACTTGCGAAACTCAATTGCTCATTAGATGCATACCAAGCAAATCAGATTCTTAAACAGCTCCAAGATTATGCTGTTGCTCTGAGTTTTTTCAATTGGCTAATGAAACAACCGGGGTTCAAGCATGATGGTCATACATATACGACGATGATTGGTATTCTTGGCCGTGCTAAACAATTTGTGATCATTAACAAATTGCTTGATCAGATGATGTGTGAAGGTTGTATGCCGAACGTTGTCACGTATAATCGTTTGATTCACAGTTACGGAAAAGCAAATTTTTTGAAAGAAGCTATTGGTGTTTTTAGTCAGATGCAGAAATTCGACTGCAAACCTGATCGTGTAACGTACTGTACACTAATTGATATTCATGCGAAAGCCGGTTATCTCGACATTGCTATTGATATTTATCATAGAATGCAAGAAGCTGGACTTTCACCAGATACTTTCACGTACAGTGTGATCATTAATTGTCTTGGAAAAGCTGGACATTTGCCTACAGCACATAAGCTTTTTTGTGAGATGATTAATCAAGGGTGTGTCCCTAATCTTGTGACCTACAATATTATGATTGCGTTACATGCTAAGGCTCGGAATTACGAGACATCTTTGGAGCTTTACCGTGATATGCAGAGTGCAGGATTCGAACCAGATAAGGTAACTTATAGCATTGTAATGGAGGTTCTTGGTCACTGTGGCTATTTAGAAGAAGCTGAGGGAGTTTTTAGTGAGATGAAACGAAAGAATTGGGTACCCGATGAGCCGGTTTACGGTCTTCTTGTTGATCTATGGGGGAAATCAGGCAACGTAGATAAGGCATTGGAATGGTACAGAGCCATGGTTGATGCAGGTGTATGCCCCAATGTCCCATCTTGTAATTCACTTCTTAGTGCTTTCTTGAGAGTGCATCGTCTACCCGATGCCTACATCTTGCTACAAAGCATGGTTCGTTTAGGACTCGAGCCTTCTCTTCAAACCTACACTCTACTACTAAGTTGCTGCACGGAATCACAGTCCTCGATCGATAAGTCGTTTTGCTGTGAGCTTATGGCAACCACAAGCCATCCAGCCCATTTGTTTTTGATGTCCATGCCGGCTTCATCTTCGAATGGACAGAATGTTAGAGACCACGTAAGCAACTTTTTGGACATGATGCACAGTGAAGACAGGGAAAGCAAGCGAGGTTTAGTCGATGCTGTTATCGACTTTTTTCACAAGACAGGTATGAAAGAAGAAGCCGGGTCGATCTGGGAAGTAGCAGCAATGAGAAACGTGTATCCGGATGCAGTTCGGAAGAAAAGTTCATGCTACTGGATAATAAACTTGCACGTTATGTCTGATGGAACTGCTGTGACTGCACTTTCGAGAACACTTGCTTGGCTCCGTAGGGACATGCTGGCTACCGGAAAGTGCCCAAGCCGTATCGAGATCATCACGGGTTGGGGAAGGAGGAGTCGTGTAACTGGAACATCACTTGTGAGGCAAGCTGTTCAACAATTGCTTAATATTTTCAAGTTCCCATTTTTCACTGAAAATAGCAATTCTGGTTGCTTTATTGGCTGTGGAGAGGCACTTAGCCAGTGGCTTTTCCATTCTTACGTTGAGAGAATGCATTTGCTTTAGAGTTTGTGAACCTGTAAAATCAGTAGGCATCGAGAAACGAAGGCTTATTTTTGTATTAATCAAATGGTAATTATTATGAAGGCAATAATATCCCACATCGGTTTCGAACAGTGATTTCTTCGGGTATAAATAAGCACCGTTGGAATCTAATGGTCAGTTTGAGAGGGTGCGGTTGTGGGAAATAGTGCACTGTAATTGCAAACCCTAAACCCCTTTCCTTTGAGGATATTTGAGTTAAATTGGAATATTTGCCCAGTGTTTAGATTCCTTCACGCCTTATTATAAACACTGATGCCTCGTGCACGATTTCCCGCTGTGGGTTCACTCGTTGGATTATGGCTTGTAGGTGTTGCTGCCTTACGCCCCCGGGCATTCACGGTTCCTTATCCTCGCCATCCAATTCACGCACCCTAATTTTTTGTACTTCTTTTTGGTTGAATTATTCATATTTGTAGCATGCTCTTCAATTAATTTAATTATGGTAACTGAACCATAAGATTTCTCTAAATCTAGAGTTGGAAAATAATAGTCAAAGAAAATAGAAACTGAAAGCACAGAAGTTTACAGCAAACAAAAACACTTTTATTAACAGGTTCAAATTCAACCATACAAAATACGGGCAAACTCAAAATGATGCATCGAGTATCAGCGTCTCGTCGATTCTCCGACCATCAAACCCTTCGTCATTACTATATCTTCTGGGATTCTCTCCGTACGCCGTTTCTGTGTAGTTGTAGTATCCAGGTTGAACCGGGTAATAAGCCATTGAAGGGATTCCGTGTGCAGGAACTGGATTAACGGCGAGATACACCGGTGCCGGAAAACCCACCGAAAACCAAGCAGCGGCTCCTCCGTAATAGTAAAATCTTGGATCAATAACGTAGGAATTCATAGCAAAGAAGATTTCTAAACTCAATATTAGCTGGGCTGCGAATGATTTGTGATTCTTATCTAGGAGCATAGCTATTTATAGAGATTAGTTTCCTTGTGTAATGAATATCTGGAAAAAAGATATTATTTAATAAATCCATATCAAATCCCCAAGTTACTTGCTAATATTTCATCTTATTTTATTATGGAAACTTTCCTTCCTTAACACAACAATAACTCCTTAATATTGTGTTTAATAGAATAAAATATTTTAAATTTAAAATTATAATATATTCATATTCTTCGTCAATGAGTTTAAGGTAAGGGTAAGCTATAAGCTTAATATAATTGATATATACTAGTTAATAATTTTTTTTTGGTTCCCATTTTTAATATACGATATTTCAAAATATGAATGTGAAATCTATTTTTAGTTTTAAAATATAATTTTATGGGATTTAATAAAATTTACCCAATTTTCATATTTAAATGTGGTGTAAAATAATCTATGCGTAGAGTTTATTTAATGTTGTGTGGATTCTTTATTTTAGCTCGATTACACAAATCGGATACATGAATAATAATACCTAAAATCCCAATTTTTAAATTCTTCTTTCATCATGAAACTATAGAATATAAAATTTGAGAATATAGATATTTTAAATATTGATAATATCCTTAAGATAAATGCAATATTATTTATTGATCTTGAGATTTCGAATAATTCTATTGAACTTTGAATCTATTTTTAGTATATATAATAATTTAGATACTCTTATATATAGTGAATCATCGTATCCAAATGAATGTTATATATGTTGTGTTATATTATAATCGTGAATTTATAAAATATCTTCAACAAGAAAACATTTTTATTAACACATTCAAATTCAACCATACAAATACGAGCAAACTCAAAATGATGCATCTAGTATCATCGTCTCGTCGATTCTCCGACCATCAAACCCTTAGTTATTACTATATCTTCTGGGATTCTTTCCTGTGTAGTTGTAGTATCCTGGCTGAACTGGGTAATAAGCCATTGAAGGGATGACGTGTGATAGAACTGGATTAACAGCGAGATACACCGGTGCCGGAAAACCCACCGGAAACCAGGCAGCGGCTCCTCCCTAACAGTAGAATCTTGGATCAACGACGTAGAAATCCATATCAAAGGAGTTTCTAAATTCAATTAAGAATGATTTGTGATTCTTTTTTAGGTGCGAGTGTAGGTATTTATAGAGATTAGTTTCCATGTTAAGCTCTTGAAGATTTCGTAAATCCCCAAGTTACTTGATAATCTAATGGGTTTGTTTGGAACTCAAATTAAAATTGCGGTGTGATACCAGATTGTGATTTTCTTATGGTACACAAAACACAAGCTTAATTGCGATGTGATAATCATTAAAAAATCACGATAT
Organism: Utricularia reniformis; assembly: GCA_009725065.1. Classification (NCBI taxonomy): domain Eukaryota; kingdom Viridiplantae; phylum Streptophyta; class Magnoliopsida; order Lamiales; family Lentibulariaceae; genus Utricularia; species Utricularia reniformis. The sequence continues at coordinate 11,293 of RWGZ01000232.1, forward strand.
CATCACAGTTGTTAAAACCAGCTGTGATCTCATCGTGATTTTGGAAAAGACTAATTTATCATTACTTATATTTATTATTTTATATATATAAAGATATATTAGTATTTTTATATAAATCACGATTATAATATCATAATTTTACCAAACATATTTAAAAATTTACGATCATCATATCGCACCACATCTCACCACACTTCACCGCATTTCACCACATCTCACCACATCACAATTTTAAAAAGCTATACCAAACAAACCCAATATTTCATCTGATTTTATTATGGAAACTTTCAAAGATCTACGATTTTGGGCCGACGATTTAATATTGGGCTATTAATGGATTAAAGTAATTGAAGTCCAAGGCCCAACAAGCGTTTCATTATGTTTCTTGATGAAAGGGTTATTGTTACTAAATATTCACTGGGAAAAGTAAAACATATCGATTTTGTTGATTTCATTTCGGGAGAATACGAAGATGAAGGTGAGTTCTGCAATTTGCATTATTTCGATCAAATGTGTTGTCGCATAGTTTCTGTTGTTCCGTTCTTATTCTGGGACATTTTGTATGGAAGGAGGCGGAATCGGCTTTTGGGATGCGCAGCTTGCTGGGGTATGAAGCTGATTCTCAGAGAACATTGTGAGTTTTTGTTTCTCCTTTTGAATTCGTGGAATTTGAACGATCTGATGTTATCAGGAAACAAAAAATTACAATGTCCAACTGAAAAGCAATTCAAAGCCCTAATTTTTTTATTGATATGCATTTTGTTCCTCGTGGGTGAATTTAGAACTGATTTTCTGGTGTATGTGTTGATGTATGCCCAGGGTTCCTTACGTAACTGGGACATCTGTGGTTGGTATTAAGTTCAAAGATGGAATTCTCTTGGCCGCAGATATGGGAGGTTGGATTTTTTACAATTCGTTCTGTAACTTAGAGGTCTCGTTGATTGCCTTTATTTGAAGTCTGA
>RWGZ01000233.1:605225-617610 GCA_009725065.1 Utricularia reniformis
CATTTTACGGGGTTTCCACTATATATGCTGTGTCTTTACATTGATTTCAGTTTTTAATCGCTCTCCACATTTTTTATAAATTAGAACCGAGTTCGTTGATTGAACGAACCGGACGACTGTTGGTACCCCCTAAAAAGGGACCATAACAATAATGATCATAGGGGCAAGCGGGCAGACTCTCCCCGAACGAGTCATCACGGTGACGATCGTCACATGCCGAGGGGGAGAGATAATCGGAGTCAGCCCCGACACTACAACGATCGGGCAGGAGACTTAAGGTCCCCTCAACCCGAATATGATAGAGGCCAACATGGTCATGAAAACCGTGGACATGGTTGAAGGAGGAGATGGCGGGGCTGTGGTGGCAGGGCCCAGCGAAATGAAGGTGACAGGCGGAAGCAGCCAACTCCCCCACCTGTTGAAATGGGCACCCAACCTCCCCCGAATGAGGAGGTGCCTAGAGAAAGAAAGGTTGCCGGAGACATTTATGTTATCTCCGGCAGAATAAGGATTAATTAGTCGGTCAGGGACCGAAGAAGAGCAGCGCGTGAGGAGTTTCCCGAAAGCTCTGAATCTGTGGCGCTGATCAAATATGAATCGGTTGAGCGGTCCTCTACCTTTCGAAGGCGATATCACCTTACCGCAGCCGATTGATAAGGGTTACCGATCCATGTGATGATCCCCTCATCATCATTGGAATCATCGCCGACCGACGGGTCCATAGGATTTTGGTGGACATCGGGGCTTCATGCAATCTGATGAAGCGTGAAGTGGCTGAGATGCTGGCAGCCGCGGCTCATGATCTCTCTATCGCCAACATAACCCTTTGGGCATTCGACCAGAGGAGTGTCATCCCATGCGGGAAAATTCTTTTCCTGGTCACTTTGGGGGAGCCAGGTAGGGACCGATCGGAAACCCTAGAGTTTATAGTCGTTGAAGTCGATCTGGCTTACAACGCCATTATTGGACGGACAGGCCTTAGTAAGTTTGAGGCAGTCCCTTCTACGTACCACATGATGCTCAAGTTCCCCTCCACTCATGGAGTGATTTCTGTCAATGGGAACCAGAAAGTAGCAAGACAGTGCTACATGAGCTCGTGCCGAGCCTTGGCACCAATCAAGAGAGCTCGGGTGGATTTGCTCGAAGAGCCCCCACACCCGAAGCAGGCCATGGAACCCGTTGGGTTCAAGCTCATCAACTTGGTCGAGGATGACTCAACCAAGACTACTCGCATCGGGGCACATTTGGCCCGACCTTCGAAGAAGAGCTGGTCTGCTTGCTGAGAAGCAATGTGGACATATTCGCTTGGACCCCGGACGATGTGCCGGGAATTGACCGATCCGAGAGTGGGCATTGAATCAACACTGAGCCCGGAACCAAGCCTATTAGGCAAAAGAGGAGACGCTATTCTCCTGTGAAGATTGAGATCATCCGGGCCGAGGTGGACAGGTTGCTGCGGTCGGGTTTCATTAGGGAGATTCATTAAACTGAATGGGTTGCGAACCCAGTGGTGGTCTCCAAGGCAGATGAGAAGTGGAGGATGCACATTGATTTTACCGACGTCAACAAGAGCTGTAAGTCGGATCATTTCCCACTGCCGCACATTGACCGATTGGTGGATGATGTGGTTGGCAGCACATTGATGAGTACCATGGACGCTTACTCCGGGTACCATCAGATCTTACTTGATAAGGAAGATCAGAAAAAGTCATCATTCATGACAGAGAACGATGTTTATTGCTACGAGGTTATGCCTTTCGGCTTAAAGAACGCCGGATCAACATACCAGAGGTTGGTCAACAAGATCTTTAGGGATATGATAGGCCACGTTATGGAAGTGTATGTTTATGATATGATTGTCAAGTCCATGAATGATGAAGATCATATTCCTTATTTGTCTCGTTGTTTCGAAGTATGCCGTAAATATAAGCTCAAACTAAATCCCAACAAGTGTTGCTTCGGGATTCGAAGTGGCAAGTTCCTTGGATACTACGTTTCTGAGAAAGGCATAGAGGTTAATCTGGAGAAAGTCCAGACAATTATTGACATGCAACCTCCGAGAATCAAACGAGAATTTCAAAGGCTAACTGGCCGATTGGCAGCGCCCAACAGGTTTATCTCTAGGTCCACGGACCGAGCTCTCCCCTTTTTCAAGGTATTAAGGAAAGCTAGAGATCTTGGCTAGACCGAAGAGTGCGATCGGGCATTCTCCGACTTGAAGACTTATCTAAGCACTCCGCCTGTGATGGTGATCTCGACGTGCCATGAACACTTAGGGTTATATTTGATCGTATCAGAGGCCGCAGTCAACGCAGCTTTGGTAAACATTGGGGATGACGTTCACCGACCTGTCTACTACGTGAGCTATTCCCTGGTGCCAGCCGAAACCAGATACACTACCTTGGAGAAATTCATGCTGGCATTGCAGAAAGCTATATCTAAGCTTAAACATTATTTTGAAGGCCGAAAGATTTATGCGTATACTTATCAGCTTTTGAAGGCAGTTTTGAGTCAGGCAGACTCCAATGAAAGGTTGGCCAAGTGGAAAATCAAGATCAGCTCCATGTATTTGGAATTCGTTCCCCGAAGGGCGATCAAAGCTCAAGTCCTCGCGGATTTCGTGGTCGAGATGACCCGATCAGTCATATTTCTGAACCAAGAGGACGACCGATGGGTCATTTATGTTGACGGATCAACCTTCGGGGGAAAAGGAGCGGGCATCACCCTTACTACACTTCAAGGCGACGTTATCCACTCAGCAGTCAAGTTCTTGTTTTCTTGAACGAACAACGTGGTGGAATACGAGGCCTTGCTGTCGGGGATGACCTTAGCCCAAAAGATGGGAGTTGCTAAGGTGCGAATGTTCTTAGACTCCAAGTTGGTGGTGGAGCGATTCGTAGGGCGATTCGAAACACATGAGCCAACCATGAAGCTATACCATGCAAAGGTCCTGGAGATGTCAAAAAAGTTCCGTGAATTCTCACTTGACCATGTGCCTAGAGAACAAAATAAGGTGGCCGACGCGTTAGCCAGACTGGTTGCAGGCTTACCGGACATTGGACCAGGCACAGTATCGGTCCATATTCAGGATCGACCTTCGGTCGAAATCTTTGTGACCGAACAGTCGTTTGAGGAAGTGGGGGCTTTGTGCCATGAACTCCAGGACTTGAAGATAAACGCCATTGACTCACTAGTAGAGACCACGTGGATGGCCCCTTTTGTCAAGTATCTCACAGATAGACAATCTACCTGAAAATGCATCAGAGGCCAGAAAGATTGAGACCCGGGCGACGCGATATGTGCTAAATGACGGACACTTATTCAAGAAAAGTTTTGAAGGACCGCTCTTGCGATGCCTATCCCCTATCGAGGCTGAGGTCGTCATGATTTATGTTCATGAAGAGATATGCGGTATACACTCTGGGGCCCGATCGCTATATCATCGCATTATTAAGACCGTGTATTTCTGGCCAACACTCCTCGACGATGCTAAAAAGTACACAAGACGTTGCGCTGCTTGCCAACACCATTCTCCGGTCTCCCGACTGCCCAGAGCATCCCTGTCAATGACTCCACTTCCTTGTCCATTTGACATATGGGGGATTAATATCTTGGGACCGTTTCCTCGATCGGTCCAGCAGCGAAAGTTTTGCATTGTGGCAGTTGAATATTATACAAAGTGGATCGAGGCCGAAGCGGTGGCTATTATTTCCGAAAAGGTTGTGAAACAATTCCTATGGAGGAACATCATAAGCCGCTTTGGAGTACCTCGAGCTTTTGTATCAGATAATGGACTTCAATTCCGCGGTAAAGCCGTTCGAGATCTTTGCGTCAAATTGGGTATTGCTCAGAATTTATCGTCGGTGGCTCATCCCCAGACTAACGGATTGACGGAAGTGTCCAACAAAGTTATCCTGAAGGGATTAAAAACTAAGTTGGAAGATTTTGGGGGAAAGTGGCTCGATCACATCTACGAGGTTCTATGGGCTTACGAGACTACTCCCCGTTCAACGACCCAAAAATCTCCATTCTCTATATTATACGGGTCCGAAGCGGTCAGTCCAGTGGATGTGACCATACGATCACCTCGAGTAAACCAATATGACGAGCATCTGAACGATGAGTGAAGATCTTTAGATTTGGAAATGATTGAAGAGAAAAGGAACGTCATCTATGCACCCACGCGTACTTATCAAAGAACAATGGAGGGAACTCATAACAAACAGGTCGTGCCCAGAGAATTCTCAGAAGGCGACCTCGTTCTCAGGATTGTGAGAGTTCAGAGAAACGTTGGGAAGCTGGACAAGAATTGGGAAGGGCCCTATTGAGTCCTGAAGAACATAGGGGCTGGGGCTTATAAGTTAGAGACTTTGGATGGAAGTGAGATTTCCGTAACCTGGAATGTTATGAACCTAAAGCGGTATTTTTTATAAAGCATTTGACGCTATTTGGCAATTCTGAACTGTAAAATGTTTCTCAAACATGAATAAGTTACAATGGGTGAAATACAAACTATATCTAGCTAGGCGAGTGACCGATCTTGAAGTTGGATTTTCTGGACGAGTTTAGACTGGTGACTGTAGTTGTCCATCCATAAGGCTTCCAAGTAGTGTGACCGCTCTGGCGAGTCAGTTGCTTCCAAGCTTGCTGAGTACTTAGATGAGTCGCAAAACTCCCAGAACTCACTACGAACTCAATTTCCCATTCGATGACACCCACCACATAGAAGCAGCCCTTGCTTTCTTGTGCTTAAGCCATGAACAAGATAACAAGGACAAAATTAGCCAGTCAAAGCGCAAGCCGAAGCTCGCCATGAGACTATCCTGAGAACCGAGGCTTCGACTAAGCTTGTCATGGGATTTATAAAGAACCAAGGCAACGCCGCAAAGGTCATAGTATTTTATAGGGACAGATTCAAGTGTGGTCTGTTGGCGCAGTTGGAATCCCCTAACTTATTAAACCCAGCAGGACTCAAAGTTAAGTTGAGAGGACCGTTCGGTCAGGGTTCAGCTTGAACCTCGAGCTTACACTTAGCAAAAATATTTTATTGAAAAAACGGAGTTTACAAAGCAAATATAGAAAGGAAGGGACTAGAAAATTAAAGACCTAGTCTATCTGTCCTTCTTCCTTGTCTGCATCTCCAGAATTCTCCGCGATCCATGCCTTGAGATCCTCTACCTTTTTGCCTCTTTCTTCAACTATTTCATTGACTGATATCTCCATCAGGTTAAAGAGTGGATAGTTTGGATCGTTCTCCAGCGGGGGTTCTTCCAGCTCTGGGATCTCACGGAAGTTTTCATCTTTGATTAGGGGATCGATTGTCTCCCAAAATTTATCTTCGGGATCCAGACCAAATTTGTTGAACATTTGGTCATTTATGTTATCCATATATTGGGAGACGCTCGGTCCATGAACATTTGCCGCTAAGGCAAACATCAGGGGCGATCGGGAAAAACCCAAAATGGCTTCCTTAACCACGCCCTCAGTTGCTCCTTGAACCCTAACAAAATCTTCTTTCAATGCCTCTTTTTCTTCCCTTAAGGCATCTTTCTCTTCCGGGGACCGAAGGAGAAGTCTGTTGCTCTCGTCAGATAATTCTTGAATCTGACGCTCCAGTTCCAAAACTCGAGCCGTTGCGGAGTTTGCAGCTGCTTGGGCCTCTCTCGCCTTTGAGGCAGCTATTGAAAGCTCAGTACCCGCTCCAAGCAGCTCTCCATTCAAGCGGTCTCGATGGGCCCGAACAGATTCCAGCTTTTGTTGCTTGATCTCGACTTACCGCTGAGCTAAGGCAAGTCGGCTTTCCATATCTTCAGAAGCCGAAGAGATGATTCGTCTTAGCTGGACGGCAGAGGCAAGGTCCAGAGCCCTTCTATGTGCCTGCTAGAACCAACGTTGGTATAAGCACAGGCCCGATTGGGGCAGCGAGAGCTGAAGATAGCTTACCACAGCCTGGGATTCCACATAGGCTAGCACCAGGCCAGGAAGCGCGCCGTCGATACCGGGCGGTCTTTTACTCCCCAAGAGTCGTTATTCTTCAAGAGCGGCGTCCTTCCATGAAGGGGGACTCTTTTCGGTCCCCGGGCTTTGGATACGGAGACTACCATCTCTTGGATAGCTTCCCGAACAGACTCGAGGTTCGACGAGGAAGGGGCCTGGGGCCCATCAACCCCGATAGTGATCCCTATCACCGGGATCGGGGCTGCAGGTCTACTCACGGCTGACCGCAACCTCTTATATTGCTTCGGGGCTTCCTCTTCGGGGCCCTGCTTGCTCGTCGACGCGGGGACAGAAGGTTTCGACACTCTGTCCCCTAAGCTGGAGGATGGGCGGACGTCTTCCACCCGCATCGACCCCTGCAGCAACAACCGCACGACGTTAAGATCCAGAGGGGAGTTATTCCCGATTCTGTATATAGCGGGAAGGCCTAACGAGCGAATTCTTTTAGAAATCACCTCGTCCACCTCATCCATCGATCGGGGCTAAGGCCTTTGCCTGCTAGAGCTCCCCGCGGATCGTGAAGACCCAGCAGCGACGTTGGGCTTTGGCTTGGGCGCTTGCAGTTGGGCTTCTTTTTTGGCCTTTGCGGCAGCGGCCACTGCGGCGAGTCGGTTTCCAGACATTGTATCGGTGGAAACTGAAAAAAAAAATAATAAGGATTAGGAGATATGAACTAATGAAAGCCAAAGTCGTACCCGATTCTTCTGACCCCGACGAGTCGGAGCTAGAGAAGATGCCCTTCGGGGCAGGGATGCCAGTTCTATCTGCTACCCCGATCTCTAGCAGCTTCTTCTCCCGAAGTATGTCTATTCGTTTCAGACGCCTTTCGGGAGGAGGAAGCATTGCCAAGGTGTTGGTAATATCCTGACGGGATGGATTGAATCGGTTTCGATCCAACTTCCCGATGTCGGGATGGGAGGTTAGGAAGGTAACCTTCAGCAGATCCTCCCTTGGGATGTTTATCCAGACATAGCAAGATTCCCATTCATGAAGGGAATCTTCATTGTCAATGATAATACAATCCTTCGTTCGGGTCGCTAGATAGTACAACCTGCGACCCCTTAACAACCTCCTTCCCATGCGGGATCCCACCAGGAACAGGTTGAAAAAATGTTTAAGGGTTGGTTCAACCCCTTGCTTATAGCAGTAGATGATGAAGGCGATTATATAGACATAACTGCCCGGAAAAAGAGCAAAGGTTGGGCAGTGGATCTCCCGGAGTACGGCTGCGACAAAAGGATGAAGTGGAAAACGCAAGCCGGACCTCAGGGAGGCATAGCTAACGGGTATGGCGTTAGCCAGAACATTCATCTCGGCGGGAAGGAAGCAGGGAACGTCTTCCTTCCTCCTCCAAATAGGATAATGGGCAGGGATTGAAAATTTGGCCCGAAATGCTTCGAGGTCCATGTCAGAAACAACTGGATATCTAGTCTTACGAGGTTCCATGGATGCTTACCTTAAGTTTTGGGAGAGAACTGGAGTTGGAAGATTGTCGAGCAAAATCGCCAGAGAATTCTAGGGCTTGGAGAGTTTTTGGCAAAGTTACAACGATGGTTGCACAGGGCAGAAATCCCGACTTTTATAGCAGCGTATTACCCAATCACAGGGTGACATGTCATAACTGCAGACGGTTGCAGTCTGATAGCCTGTCCCCCCTTTGGAATACAGGATGGCGCTGGCTATTATTTAGCCCAGAATTGCGTTTTTACCCTCAACCGTTACAAATTTCAAATTTGAAAATTCACACTCTGAAATTTCTAAGTGCATGATCGGTCCCCAAGGACGCTGTTACGACCAGTTCGGGTACAATCTTTCGTTGTTGCGATCGAGCACTCATGCCTCAAACGCTCTCAATCTGATAATCGAACTCACATCACCACAATGGTGGCGATAGAGTCCGAGGGGCTAGTGATGAGATCCCCGGAACCCGATACCCCGAACCTGAATAGGGCCAAGCTTAGTGAGATCAGCCCAAGTAACATAAGCCGAACTTGGAGGCCCAGATCCAGCCCATGTGAATGAACGGCCCAGCCAGGCCAGACGGGCCCGACCGCCCGTTCATATCGATCGGTAGGGCCCAGCTTTCTCCCGTTCACCAGGACCGATCGGTCCACACTTCACAGACCCTGCTTCGGGCCATCCACATTCCTCAACATGCGACGACAACCTCCGACAATCCTGTCAGAGGCATGGTCCGGCAGAGTCATATGAGCCTCCCTTAGTCTGGAGATAGCCGGCTAGTAGCGCCGAAAGGCCTAGCGCCGTGCAACCCTATGAAGCCATGCCCGGCGGCTGTTCCGCCTGACACGAGCCGACCTAGCCGCAGAGGACAAGCACAAAACGACACATTACTGTTCACGCAGCACAATAGGCGTATAAAAAGGACACTTGAGATGCGAAGAAAAGGATCTTCTTTCGATTCTCCTTGCAAGCTCTCTTTCTTCGCTATCTATCGATTTATTTTCGATAAGCTTTTTCCCTTTGTTGTCTAAAGAACAAACATGGTATTTGTGATTAGCACCTTGTTTATTGAATCGACTAGGGACATTTTCAACTCTTATTCAAGTGGTTTTTTCCTCAGCTTTGAGGTTTTTCACTCTAAAACTGTCTTGTCTCTTTTATGTTTGATTTATAATCGTCCTCCACATATTAAATAAATTACAACCGAGTTCGTCTTGCAACGAACCGGACGACTGTTGACACCCCCGGGTTTTCAACCACAACACTATTAAATCCAATTAATGTAATAGGATAATTTAGCATACACAATACAAAACTATGAAATATCTTATTTTTTTTAATTTAAAGAATGTATAAAACTAATTATAATTTTCATTGGTGGTTTGTATGTATCTCCCGAACATTAAAGAGTATAAATTCGATCCATCAAATTTTGTAAATCGCATACAAGACCACGAACTTGATTTTCAAAATTGTAATTATCATGTCATTTAAGTTTAATAGTTGACACAGAAGTTCAAAAGATATTTACATTTGATCCTAACGCAAGCATAAACTTTAAGAAAATATAATTTAATGAATATGAGTGTCATCGACGAACAATTTTTAAAGTTCGAGTGGTTCATACACAACTCTTAAATTTTAGGGATATCACATTTACAATATTTCAAACATCAAGGACTACTATTGTAATTTTCACATGTATTTTCCATAAAAGTTTGTTTGTACTAACTATAGTCGATTTTCTTTCTAACAATATGCATATATTATGGGTTTTTTCAAAAAAAACAAATTATTCATTTATTATATTGGCATTGTTCTTTTTTTATTTATTAACTCAATCGATAAAAAAATATCAAAATAATATTAATAAGATAATAACATATTCAGTCCCCAAATTTTTATATTTATTTAAATTTTATCTGTATATAACATTATTTTTAGTCCCAAACTTTAAGGTTGTAGTAAATATGGTAACTAAAGTTTGAAGCATTTGGCAAACCTAAAGTTTAATTTTGACTTGTTAAAATTGAAAAACTATGGGGATTAATTACGATACCCACACTAAATTTTGATAAACATTTTTACCAAAAATTACAAAGTACAAAACATGTTTTGCCATATTTTTACTTAAAAATAATTATCGATGAAACTTTGTGCATTCAACAATGAGTTTGTTTGGGTTATAAATACGTTCAACTCACTACAGTTTATCTCACCACACATAACCATACTTTCTTAAAGCTGTACCAAACAAGCCCAATAGCCATACGTTTTTGGTGAGCATGGGGAACCCTAAAAAAAATTCATGTTAATACTTGTTTAAAGAGCCAAATTAATAATGATAATAATAGTAAAATAGGGATTGCATGAAAAATTGTCGTAATGCCAGCCGGCAAGTTGAGAAAGATTGATGTTAAATGTTGATTGAAATTTTGTTAAGACACCTCTAACGTCTCTTTCATCACTTTTAATTTTAATAATGTCATTTTATTTAAATATTTAGAAAAATATTTTCTTACAACAATTCATTTTTTGAGATTCATCTCTGTTTGTTTTTGTTGTGGATGGTTTTTCGATTGAACGAATAAGTTATTTGATCTGTTTGATTCATCTTTTTAAAATTGAGATAACGTGAATTGTGGTAATATAGGATAAAATATAATAATTGTGAATTTGTAAATATATTTTGTAAAATTGTTGTATTATAATAGTTATTTATATAAAAATATTAATATATTTTTATATATTAAATTAATAAATATAATGATATTATAATTATTAGAATTAAAGATATACTAGTCATTTATTAAATCACAATGATATCACGTCTTATTTTTGCAATGCGGATTGCAAATTTGCTTTGTTTGTATGTGTTAAAATAACACATTTTGAGAATCTCACCATATCTCGCTCAATGTTTTCATATCGGTTCGGAATTCCGTAGCGATTCGGACCGATATATCAGTCGGTACCAAATAAACATTTGATTTTATTTTTTTTAAAATAATATTGAATTAATTTTTTAGTGTCGGATCCGAAAAAAATCGAAAACCGACCCTAATACCCGATACGAAAAAAAATACCGATCAGGTCCAGTATTTGACAATATACTGTTCGGTATGAAAACATTGATTTCGCTACACTTTTAATCTAGAATCCAAACAGATCCATCATATAAATATCAATATTTTCTAGACATTATATTAAAATGAACAGATGACATTTAAGTAATCTAAATATCCTATGGATAATTGGGAAACGTATTGGCCTTCATATTTACTAATTAAATTTAATAATTAATTTATTATCGAATAATATCAAATAAATCATTTATTGAATCAAAATTGTATCATTTCACAAGTAAATTAATTAAATATCTACAAAAATATGATTATGAAGATCATGTAATATCCTATACAAAAGTAAAAAACGGGTTTTTTTTCGAAAGAATTGGATCTAACCAAAGTTTGTGGATCGATTTAATTTCAATTGAAAATAAATATTTGACAAATTTAGTCATCGAATTCGCATAAAATAAAATTTTGAGTACCAAATATATCTAAACTCAAATTAAATGTGTTAAAATTAGAGGATGCCAAAGTTTTCCAAAAATGACAAACTTTAGGAGAAAATTGTGTAATTAGCCCCTAATGTTTAAAATAGTGTAAAGGCGGTGCCACCAAAGTTTGTAAATTGCGTGAGAAGCCCCCGAAGTTTCAAAACCGTTCAAAAATGACCCCTGGGTGAATAGTAGCGGTTTTCGTCTTTTTTCGTATTAGTGTTTTTGATAATTTATGTGTTATTTTTAAAATTTTCAAAGTTTGGAGACATAGTCATCACATTTTTTTAAGGTTAATAAGTCAAATATAAATTTTGGAGACGTTTAAAATATCAACGATATAAGGGTCAAATATAAACGGTTTTGGAAGTTCGAGGGTCAACCGTGCAATTCTTAAACTTTGATGGCACGGTATTTACAACATTTAAAAGTTTAGGGGCCAACCGCGTACATTATATCAACTTCGGGGGTTTCGTATGCAATTTACAAACTTTAGGGACACCGCATTTACACTATTATAAAGTTTAGGGGCCTATTACAAACAACACTCTAAACTTTAGTGAATAGATTTGCCACTCCGTGTAATATTTGAGGATCATATTGTCTTAAATATACTTTTAAAACTAGTTATTTAACATCAGAGATCTATATTGAAACAATTAAATTAAATTTTGAGGACCAAATTTGCTAAAATTGAGAAACTTGAGAATTCTAAAGGTTAAAATAAAGTTTGAAAACCAATTTTTCTATAATCCAATAAGAATTATGTGCTGAATCAAGATTAAAAATATTGTTCGGAGATGTCGAATTTCTTAAGTTTTCAAATTTGATTTTTTTCGAGGATTAACAAATACTTTTCGTAAAAAATGATTATTTTGTTCATTTTGTGAGGTTAATAAAATATATATTTAAATTATTATATATGCAATAATGGAGTTTACAGACAAATAAATTTAAAGGGTAACAAATAAATTAAATAATAAATTTGAAATCATTTTACAATTTTATTGAAGGCTATTTTATTTCTCTTAAAAATAATGGTACTTTTATATATTAATTTTTAAAATTTGAAATATTTTTAGAATTTTATTTTATTAATTATATTTTTGACAACACAAAGTGGGCCCGGCTGGCTATTACTGTGCATATGCACATAACTATTAAAACACACAAAAACAGAAAATAATGGAGTACAAATAGTAGAGCGCAAGGTACACCTTTATTGAGTGGGTTCCAATGTCTCGAAGCTGCATGTAATAAACAAGGGAGTTTCGCGGAAAATACCACCGATCCGCGACAGAGCAGCAATTTTACCACCATTCGCGTTAGGCAATCGCGAACTGCATTTTTTTCGCAGTTCGCGAT
>RWGZ01000235.1:0-12083 GCA_009725065.1 Utricularia reniformis
GCCTGGCTATTTGTTTCTTTATAATCTTACTTGGATAATTAATTCAATTTATTATACATATATAATATTTATTTTATTTTTTAAGCAATACATCATTATTTGAACTATAACAAAAATCCTATATTTGTTGGTTCAATTTCCACTACTTAATTACAATAATGAGCGGAAACCCAATGTTATTATATTATAAAATAAATAAATACTATCCGAAATTAATGAGATTCCATAAATTTATGTCATCTTAGACACAACCAAAGTTTAATATTTCACTATAATAAATTTAATTACAACGCAATAAAAACTTGTGCATGTGAATATAATCATACTAATTGATTTGATAAATTATTTTACATTGAGTTATCAAACACTTTATTGCTATATACACGTAAATTTACAAGACTTTAAAAATCTATCAGAGTGGTTTTAGATAGGGTTAATCCAACTTAAGAAATTGACGAGTTATTGATATACCAATTTGAATGGTTAAATCCAATCTATTAGATAATTGAAACTTTTTCTTTAAAAAATTAGGGTAGGTAAATAGAGGTGTGTTGAGAAATTAATATAAAACATTATATGTTTTAACTAAATTGGATGAGTTTTTAAGGGGCATCATACTAATTGACTTGAATCACTAGATAGATTCTTTCATGAGAAAATTACGACGGTACCCCTCCATTGTAATGCATTGTCCAAAAGTTAAAAAATTGCATGAAAATCCCCAAAAGTTTTAAAATTGTTCATTAAAGAGATTCGAGTAAATAATAGTGGTTTTCGTCATTTTTTTAATTGAATGGTTTTGATAATTTATGTCTTGTTTTTAAATTTTTCGGAGCTCCCATTTTTTTTTTTAAATTGTTGTTTTTAATGCCTTTTTTATATAAAAAAAAATTGGTAGCTCGGTTTCTATAATTATAGAAATCGAGCTCCCGAAAAAGCTACCATGTCAGACTGCAAATCAGTGCTATGTTTCTAAAACAAAATTAATTCATGACAAAAACAAAATCAATCGAAAATTTATGCTATTTTTTACGTTTTAACACGTTAAACTATCATCTAAAAAACCTTCTCTCTTCTTTTAATGATCCAACTTGTTAAATTTATTACGCTTGTCTTTTTGCCTTTGGCATCCCACGTTTTCCGTAGCATTTGTTGTAATAATAAATACAATACAATACAATACATTTAGGGATGACAGTTGCACCTGTAAGATTACCGTTGAGGGTTCGGTTTTCTAGTAATAACTAAAATTAGTGAGTCCTTGTTGCTCTTTTTAAAGCACAATTGATATCTCCAAAATTAATAAATTCCTATGGCTTTCACATGTTCTATGTCCAATTGTTGAATATCTCATATTTGATTAAAAAACTGAGATTAATTATATTTATAAATGTGTGTTGATTGATCAAATCTTCTAAATATGTGATCTAATTTCTTTAATCTCATTTATTCACATTCTCTCATCGTAATTTCAATCAGAATTTATAATTTCAACACGAACACACACTAAACCAAGTTATGCCTTTCCTTTAATAAGTGGAAGCAAACCCTACAGATATGTCACATTGTGATAGTAAATGTAAATGCTTATTCATCTAACTCTTTGACTATAGGAAAAAATCATAAAGGGTTTTGACAAATAATTTTTATATTAAAATATTATTTTATAGAACTAGGTATAATGTATTCCCAAAACAATATGAATATTATCTAATATTTCACTTATTGACCGATAATCTTTTTTGGACAAAAAGGATTGATATTTAGCAATGTTACTACGATAAGTGACACAATTCGTGACACGCACGATTCGCGATTCGTAGTGCGCAATTTTTTAGAGAATCCAGGAAGAATCGTTAAGGATTCGTTAATTTTATATTTATAATAATTATTTTAGTTATATAATTTATAATTTTTATAAGTAAAAATAATCATAATTATTGATAAAATATATTTTAATCATTTTCAAATTATAAATATAAGATATAATAAATAATTTATCATCAAAATAAAAAGCTAAAATTTGGTTAAATTTTAAAATTAATAAAATAATTAAAAATTGATAAAAATTACATAATTTAGCAAATTTATGGTATAATAATTTATATTTCTTATTTGTTTTTGATTTTTTTCAATTTTCTCTTCTAAAAAAATCCGTTCAAAAAAAAATCCGATTCGAGAATCGTTAGAGAATCGCGAATTCGAGAGAATCCGATTCGTAAATTTTTGTAAAAATAGAGAATCCTAGTAACATTGATATTTAGTCTACATAAATTACATTTTTACTTATGTAGAACCTAGTATTTTTGCAATGTTTAAAAAATCGGTATAACAAAATAATTTAAATATTAATATAGAGAAAAAAAAATTAATTAATTTTCAATAATAGGTTAATTAATTTATTTTTATTAATCGAAAAAATAAGAATTATAAAATTCAAAAAAATTATATTTCTTTTTTTATATATCAAACAAATTAAATCTGATCACTCAGAACTTCTACTTACCGATTTTTTGGTTAAATATCAATCCAAACAGGTAAATTTGCAAAATAGCTCAATGCAAAAAATTCATTTGCCAACTAACCCGTGTCAGTAGAAAGTTAGCTAAATAACACATATTTCTAATTTATTTGTCAAATAACCTACATTTGTATATTTCAAATAAAAATAAATCAAATAATTAAATATTAAATATATATTTTAATTAAAAATACATATTAAATTAAAATACAATATATTAACATCTAATTTAATACATTTACGTTGTAAAATAAATTAAANCTAAATCGAACCAAAAGATACTGTTGTTCTTGAAACTATTTGTTTAAAATCCATTATATATATTTGTTTAATTATTTGGTATCCTCCGAATTGGAAAAAAATAGGTTATAATTTATTTATTTATTTAATAAAACTAGTGGGTAGATGTTTGATTTAAATTGTAATATAACACGAGCCAGTGACTGAAAATGTTATATTGAACGCCCAATTCGATTTTATGGTGACTCCCCCTTAATTGTAATTTTTATGAGTATTAAAATATTGGATAAATTTACATTTAAAATCTTACAAATTAAATATACCAACTTAATTTTATTGTCTAGATAAAAATATCGTTAATATTTTAATAAATTTTATTCATTTATTTGATTTGATATTTAATTCTATTAAAATAAATTTATAGTTAGCTTGTTAAAATTTTGATATTTTTATATGGAAGCCACTGTTTCTTTTTTCTATTTTATTATTTTACAAAATTTGTATGGAAGCCACTGTATCCTTTTTCTATTTTAATATTTTAAGACTTTAATAAATATATCTGATCGGCCCCAACCTAAGGTAAATTTTGATTAATAATTATTTTAATGAAATAAAGTAAAAAATTATTTAAGTTTGGTGTACTTTAGCCTAAAATATTATCTTTAAATGAGGGAAGTAAAGTCAGATTAATCATTAAAGGGTAGGAAGGTTTAGTGTACACGTAATTATTCTTGCCAACCAATAAAGCGAAAACACGTAATTTTATAAATTTCATTAAATAATTTTTTAAAAATGTAAAATAATTAAAAATATTATTTAGATTAGACAATCACAAATGAACACGATCTGTATGAAGCGTGCACATTTAAAACTTAAAAGTCCGAAGTGTTGTGCGGGCAAATTTGCAAAATAGCTCAATGCATCAAATCTCTTTGACAACTAACATGAGTTAGTTAAATAACTCATATTCCTAATTTATTTGTCAAATAACATACATTTGTATATTTTAAATAAAAATAAATCAAATAATTAAATATTAAATATATATTTTAATTAAAAATACCTATTAAATTAAAATACAATATATTAACATCGAATTTAATACATTTACGTTATAAAATAAATTAAACTAGTTTAACGGAAATACTAAGAATTTGGAAAATTGAATTAAATTACGATTAAAAATATTGATACAATACTATATCGAACGAAATGTAAAATATTAGGTATCGACCGATATATCGGTCATACGCTCCGAATCGAAATATTTATTTTTTATATTGATCGTTATGTAAAATATAGGGGGGTGCCGGGTATTTTTGACATACCAGGAAAAATCCGAGATCCAACCCAATAACTAAATACCGAGAGTTATCGGACAAAACAACGATCGATATGAAATTATATATTTTGATTCGGGGCGTGTGATCGAAATATCGTTCGATACCTGGTATTTCATGTTTTGTTCGATATAATATTTTATCAATATTTTCAATCGTAATTTAATTCAATTTACAAAATTCTTACTATTTTCATTAAACTTTATTAAAATATATTTGACATAATATCAATATATTAACATCGAATTTACTCTTACTAACGTGAATTTAATACATTTACGTTGTAAAATAAAATAAATTAGTTTAATGAAAATCGTAAGAATTTAGTAAATTGAATTAAATTTCGATTGAAAATATTGATAAAATATTATATCGAACGAAAAGTGAAATACCGTATCGACCGATATCATACGCCTCAAATCGGAATATATATTTTCATATTGATTTATATGTGAAATATTGGGGGCATCGTTGTTTTGTTCGATAATTTCCGGTATCTTGTTATTGGGTCGGATCTCGGGTCAATCTGGGTCTGTCAAAAATACCCGATACCCCCTTGTATTTTACATATCGATCAATATGAAAAATCTATATATTCCGATTCGGAGCATATGATCGATATATCGATCGATACCCGATATATTTTAATTTATTTTACAATATAAATGTATTAAATTCGATGTTAATATAATCTATTTTATTTTAATATCTATTTTTAATTAAAATATATATTTAATATTTAATTATTTAATTTATTTTTATTTGAAATATACAAACATAGGTTATTTGACAAATAAATTAAAAATATATGTTAATTAGTTGATAAATGAATTTTGTGTATTGAGTTATTTTGCAAATTTACCCAAATCCAAACAAGTATGTACAAAAGTTTAGGTATATGGGGAATTTAAACAAGTACATTGGTGTCATGAAGATTATTCTATTTTTAATAATAAAAATAAAAGGTTTATGTATGGATGGATGTCAGGAGGATGGGGAGCTATGAGTGGCATTTGTGAGGCGTATACGGAATTGAGGACCACATTTAATTAGTTGAATGTGGCATTTATAATACATGAATTGACATTTCATATCCCAATTATAATGTTATCTTTTTTAATAAATAAAAAACAATCACTTTTAAATTTACTGCAATTTACACACTGACGTAACTGTAAATAAAACAAAAAGGAATTATTGTCCCCAATAACTAATGTCAAAGAATGCAACTTAATTTTACCTAATAATTATTCAATTTCATTTTTTTTGTAATTCTGGTCTATAAAGTTTTATAATTGTAACAATTATAATCACAAAAAATGAATATGACAAAATCAGTTTTTATACTTGTAAGTTGTTATAAGATCAATCTCCAAAGTTTAGTGTGTATGACATAATTTATCTTCAGTATTTTAATAATTGAGATTATTTGTCAAAAATAAGCTTTGTAGTCTGATTTCACTACTTTAAAGATTTAATTTATCAAATATTATAAATTTAGACAAACAAATTTGCTATTACAATTATACATATTAAATTAGTCAAAAGTATAACTTTTTGAGAAGTGAATACATCATACTCTCTATAAAGAATGCATTGGTTCTTCTATATTTCCATGCTCTTTTTACAACTTGCCATTCAACTTTCATTGAGGGTGCAATTAAAGAAAACTTTAATCAAAATAAGTGAAAATAGACATTTCAAGTAATGGCTTTGATAATTAATTTCACACATTAGAAAAATACACCATTCCTAAATACTACCCCTAAAATGTCAATAATACCCCCCATCTCGCAATAAACAGTTTAGTGAACAAATATAAAATATAAAAAATAATCAAATTTGATTCGTCAATTATATCTATTACTAGTTTATCATCAATATTAATTAATTTTTGAGAGGGAAAGAAGAGTAAAAAGACATCCGAATCTTTACCAGATCTCTAGTAGTTTCTCTTCTGTTCACTTACTATTAAAAAATAATATTTTATATTTAATTTTTTGTTAAAATATTGTCAGTCATTATTTTTAAACATTACGAATTATTGATTGTAAAACGACAACCTTTTTGTCTCTTTTCGATCTAACCGCTAACACCCCGCCACGTGTATATACAAGAGTTTAAAACTTAAATTTTCTTTTACATTTTATTATTATTATTGTACATATTTATTTAAATACAAGTTACATAGAGATAGAGGTATTCTTTGTAAACTCAGTCTACCGCTCGATGCGGTAAACGTACCGTAGTTGTATTCTGTTTTAACTAAACATCATTAACAACTGTGTTCGTGTGACCGCAGAAAACAGCGATGAGTTCACAGCTGGGTTTGCCAAACGGTCATCAGAACGCATCTGGCAAATATCAATTTTACCCTTAGTAAATTATAATTTATTTTTTAAAAAAATAATTTTGATTAATAACTTCTTATATTCTATCAATTATATGTTCAAATTATAAAAATATGTATAATAATTTAAAAATATAGTTTTGAAATAACGAATTTATTATAAAATAATTATAAACAATTATTTAAAAATAAGAGTAATATAATCATTTTATGATATCACGATCACTACACTGCTGTTTTCAAAAACAATTTTTAAAAATCACGGTCAGTTCACCTCACAGCACAGTACAATTATTTTACTTCACCGTTATTTGCCAAACGTTGTTCCAAACGTACCCAAAGTTTGTTGGGTTCTGAATGTATGACATTTAAGTTTCCAATCTTTGTATGTTTTGATTAATGTTGAATTTGTCCCACGTTGCTTAAAAAATGGGATTGATTAGGTTTATAATGTAAGAATTATATCACATAATAATTTGATTATGTCTTTTAAATGTGTGAGTTCATACCTTTAATCATATTCGTTCACACGCTATCTCTTCATAATTTCGGGCAGAGTGTATAATTCCAACAATTAATTTTATCCTAAAAATTTTTTAAAGCAAAACTACATATTTTGTAAATTTTGACAAATATAGTCTTAAAAATTTATTGTTTATGCAAAAATTGGTTATCAATAATAGGGATCGAATTTGAAAAATTTGTGAAATGTTATGGTTAATTTGTACTAAAATTATCAAAGTAGGGAAACTATAGATGTCAAATAAAAGTTTACGAAACTTCTAGACTAATCACAATATTTAAGCGTTTGGTTATGATGAGACCATCGGAACCCGGTACCCCGAACAGGGTCCGAACCATCCCAAGCTATGGCGGCCCAAGCGAGTGGACCAAGCTTGGAGGTCAAATTAAAGGAAGGCCCATTTGTGTGGCTGCCCCGATCGGGCATATTAGGCGATCGGTCCCAAGGTGTGGGACCCAACCTCCCATGAATCGTCAGACCGTTCGGTCCACTAGCTGCAGATTCCCCCTCGGGCCATTTCCGATCGTCCTGTATGATAGCGAGCCACGACAAATCAGTCAGGACTATGGTCCAGTCATGGGAGCAAGCCGCTAAAGGCCAAAGAGTAGCCGGCTGGCAGCGCCGTAAGGCCTAAGCGCCATGCAGCCACTGTAGAGCCAGTTCCGGCGGCTGATCCGCCTGGCGTTAGCCGACCTATTGGCAAAGGACAAGCACAAAACGACGGCCTACTGCACATAGTACAGTGCAGGTATAAAAAGGACGCTGAGAGAACGAAAGAAAGGAGAGCCTTTTTGAATCAGAAAGAAAGGACGGAAGAAGTTTGGGATCCTCCTGGTTCTTCCTCCCCACATCCGTGGTTTCACAGCTCCTCTCGATTTATTTTCGAAGCGCTTTGTTGTGTATTGATCTGAAAACATGCATTGTATGATCCTGTTTTCGTTTATTGGAAGGGCTAAGGGCTTTTCTTTCCGCCCTTAGTCAAGTGGTTTTTTCCTCGCTTCCGAGGTTTTCCACTCTAAATCCTTTTTGCCTTCTATGCCTCTAAACCGTTAACTCTTCTCCACATATAAACAAATCATAACCGAGTTCGTCTTGTAACGAACCGGTCGACTGTTGACACCCCTGGTTTTCTAACCACAACAGGTTATGTATTTATAAATATGATGGATTACTATAATATTTTGCTATAAAATATATTAAAAATTACTATGATTGTATTATTAATTTTATAATTAATGTTGAAATTGTAGTTTTTAACGATTATTGCACTGTGATCCACGTCATAGAGGGTTAAGCGGGCTACATTAATATGTAGTTGTACAGGTTCAGACAAGTCAAAACAATAAAGACGAGAGAATTATCCATTCTCTTACAATTAACACGGGTTGGTTTCTGAATTCAGACATTCAGAAAAAGACAGAGTCGGATCTTGTTCCTGAGTTATTCATCAAAATTCTCTGTCTTTCTTCGTCCATTTGCCACATGCTCTGTTTACTTCCCTGAAACCCATAACACCAAATCTTCAACAAAATACAAAAGAAACAAAGATCTGTCTTGTGTTATAATACCATGTAATTGAAGTTTGTTTGTTCTGGATCAAAACCCAATGTATTTTCAGTAGCGGGAGTGAAGCATTGATCTAAGCAATGGAAATTTTTTAAATCCTGATCGGGTTGAATCATGAAGGATTCTATGTCGATTCCGAAGTCGTAAAGCATTGGATTTACAGAAGAAAGCTTCATTGACAGTAACTGTGTAAATGGGATGAAATTTTAATGAAATTTGATCGAAATTTGGTACATGAACAAGGTAAGAAGCCTTACTTCTACTTGAGTTTGCAGAGATTGGACATAGCTTATAATTTCATCTAACATTAATGCTTTCCCAGTAACCTTATTGCAACCAGGAACAAGAGACTGAAGAAGCTTCATTCTTTCACTTATCTTTTCTCTTCTTACCTAATAATTTACGGCCTTAACAAAAACAATACAAAACAAAACAAAACAAGACAAATATATTTGTATATTACTCTCTCAGCGAGGCTGTGACTGTCTGTGGCTTGGCCTCTTCTGGCCCTCACATGAATATAACCTGTCGGAGCTTCTTCTCCTCCTTTCATTTTCTTCTCTTCATTTTCCTTCAGACAATAAAAAACAAGAACAAATTTGTTTCGATTATTCTGATGAATTACAGAATTTATTTATAGCTTTATACCATGAAAGCAGCAGCAGCAGCAGCAGCAGAAGAAGAAGAAGAAGAAGAAGGTTTTTTCTTTATTGGGTTTCGCTTCTTCTTGAGAGGAGAATGAATGGGGATTTTATTGAGAGTTTCTGAGTCAAAAGGAGAAGAGATTTGAGAATCAAGTGATGAAGAAGATGCTGGCGCCATTGAAAGAGAAAAATTTTGGATTTATGAGGGAAAGATGAAGATGATGATTCAGGTTTATATAAAGCAGAGAGAAAGCAAAAAAAAAACAAAAATATACATTTGCTTTTATTACATGTATTTTGATTATTTCATTTTCAACATAATAAATATATTTGCATTTACTATTTAAAGAAGCTTTGCTCATAAATTATTTGATTTGTCCATAATCTTAATAGCATTAGCAACTGTTGGGAAAATACCCTCCTACCCGGAGAAGAAAATAATTTTCATTATCCGAGGTCTCCCGTTATCCGGGGTCGGATCGAATTATTGCGATGAAAATCGAATGTAAATAAAGAAAGGTAAAAGACATAAGATTTACCGTGGAAACCCAAAACCGGGAAAAAACCACGTGACCGAAAAACCTCGGCATGTACTCACTATCACAAGAAGAATAAAATTGATTGATTACAATTGTCTTCATGATACCTCTATTTATAGAGTCCAACTAGAATCTAATCTAGGAAATATTCTACCGAATATTCTACAATATTCTCTTTCCATATCTTTGACTGCATCTTCTATATATATATAACAAGATATATTTGCATAAATTCTTCCATATATATCTCCAGAATATATATTCATATCTTCTTCCATATATATCGCCAACAGAATATATCTTCATATTTTCTTCCATATATATATAACCAATAAGATATATCTCAATATCTTAATTCTATATATTTAATGCGTCAATTAAGGAAAGATATTTCCCCTCGATACTCTCGAATCCCGAACCACGTCTAATCCAACCTCTATCAAATAGACTCATCACAATCATCCGATCGATATCCTTAATAGATCTGAGATCCATCAAGTCGATCAACATGACCGTTTCATGTTAGGTTTCCCCGGGTCGGTCTTTCACCATCGAGCCATTCGACTATCACCCGACCTCCATTCCTAACAGCAACATATATTAATTTGATCGGGCCGACTACAACAAAGTCGATATGCATATCAAACAAACTCATCGAAATAAAAAAAAAATTATAAGACCCAATCGAATCGTATAAGTGTGTTAAATAGAATAATTTGCTAGTGAGACCTAAAAGTTAAGTACGTTAAGAGAAATAGTGAGATTATGAAAAATGTATAATTGTGAATAACAAATTGATTAAAAGAGAGATAAAGATTGATAATTAATTTAATAATAATGGGATTTTAAAAATTAAACTCAGCTTTCAGTAGCTTTTACTTAGACATTGACTTGGGTCTCCACTATAAACGAATCAGTTATCTGGTTATTTGTTAATGAGTTTTCTTTCAATCGACTTTTAAAAATACAATACGGTGAAATATGATAAACGATAATAGTTATTAGAGATGAGATTAATATAACAAATAATTGTATATTAATCATTTAATAAATTGTGATTTTTTAACGATAAATATAGTATTTTATCATCACAACTCTAAATTTGTGAGTAGTACCAATTTTAACCTCACCCTATAACTCAACGTATAGAATTAACAATTAGTCCTTCCAAATATAGAAATTGCAATTAAAGCTTCGAAATTAAGTATATTTGGATGATAATAATATTAAAATATAAACTAATGTGAAGTAGTTTTGAAAATTCACATATACAGATATTATTAATCAAATTTAGTAAGAAGTAATTTATTTTACATAATTCGTTGCAAGAAATCAAACCCGCCGACCATAGGCCGTTGTTACAAATAATTGAAATAAATTTTGCTGATATAACTCGAATATTACGAGTTCACAATTCTAAAATATATAATATATAAAAAAATAATATATCATTTGGGTATTCACATTATTGTCTGAAAACTTATATTTTAATTATATTATATTATTTTTTAATTTTATTCATAAACATTGAAATAACACAATTAATATGAGAAATCGAGAACTTACATATTTAAAAATATATCTTATATATTTAACAAAAAATATAAATAAATAATACTAATAATATATAAATAAATAATAAAACATTTAAAAAATGAGGAGAGCGTCGGGTAAGGATAGTACAATCTTACTGATTGTTCGGACGCCTCGAATTGAACATACAAGGATGTAGATGGTCTTAGACAGTAAAAGTGTATCATGGTAGTTGGGTTAAGAAACATTATTTTATATATTACAACAACTTTAGCATCTTAATTAATGTTTTTATTATACATTTATGTTTAAAATATCATAGACAAAATGAAAAAGAGCCCACAATAATTTAATAAGATGAGACCTTTTTATTCGATAGAAAAAAATATTTTTTAATGATATCCGTGAATTTATTATCGTGTCAATCAGATTTCTCAAATATTAAATTAAATCAATAATGTCTTATTTAAGCATACAACTCCATTTTGGTGACTTCCAATAACTAACAATTTATTTGTTTTGGTTCTAATAAATTCATATTATAAAGTATAAAGTATAAACAATTTTATAGGTATATTATTGATATATTGGGATACGTTTAATTTAGTAATATTTATAATATTTGTATAATTGAAGACCCGAAATACTTTGGGATTATTTAATAGATAAAAAAGCTTATCTTTATTCTGAAAAAAGGAACAATGACAAGTCCATTCATCAGACAATACAAGGAGACATGTGGGGAAGGATAGTAGTTGAACATTATTTAAGACTCCAATTTAATACCATTCAATTTCACTATTTTTTAATATAAATATATATATAGA
>RWGZ01000236.1:0-12016 GCA_009725065.1 Utricularia reniformis
CGATATTTGCAGGTCTGTTTCTCCACACGAGAGAAGGCAAAGTAGAGAAAGATCATACACACCTCAACCAAAAGAGCAACAATCTCCAGGCTACAATGCTCCTAGACACCGAAGTCCCGATATTCCAAGAGAACGCTCGAATTACGGATCAAGAAGCCGTAGTCAGAGTCCTCGTGTTGCACCACATTCGCCTGCTAGAGTTCGCAGCTATAGCCGCAGTCCTTTTAATCCATAATCTGAGACTTTTTTAAGTTGTGTGCGTTGCTGCAGTGTAGTTTTAATTATCTCCCTTGCCAAAACTTTATTGCGTTTGTTTTAATGCTTAGTTTATACATTGTTTGAATATTTAGTTTGATTATTATGTGTTTTGACCAATGTTTTTGTTCGGGTATGGAATCATGCGTCGGGTTAGATCGATATTAGTTTTACGATCGGTACACCAGATGGTATGTTGGTAAATATCAAATTTTATTTTATTTTTAAAAAATTAATATTTAATTAGTTTTGTTGGGTAAGATTTAAAAAACTTAGAAATTGACTATAATAGTTGTTATAGGCGAAGAAAAATATCAGTATAGAGCGAAATTTGATATAGCGGATGATATACCGTCCAGTATGAAAACATTGGTTTTAACATTATTTCCATTGTTTCAACCTATGTGGCACTGACTCGTCCAATCGATTTGGTGCGATTCGACTCGACAAAAGTATAAGAGTCGAATTTTTGAGTTGGCTCTAATTATTAAATAAAGCAAATTAAAAAAATAATTGTTATAATTTGTAAAAAGTTGCATAAACTTTAAGTTTAAAACTACACATGTTTATTAATTTATTAAATAAGAAAAATTAACTTATAAAAATGAATATCGTTAGTCGATTCTATCATCTCCTAAAAACAACCATTTTTCGGTTCATCATCGCTTGCATGAAGAATTCATAAGTAGATCAACAATATAATAAAGTTATAAAAACACAAAAGATATGTTTTCGATGAACAAAAAAATCAAATTAAACAAGAAATCAAAACGACGTCGTTTTGTGTCAAGTGTCAAAAATCGGAGCGAGTCGAAGAGTTTGACTCGAAGCGATACAGAAAAATGTGAAAAATTGAAGAGCCGGTGTTGGATATGTTTCAACCCCTCTTTTAATTTTATAGTTTTGTTTTTTAAATAAAACATTAGCTAATATGTGTTTTAAATGAGTTGGGTTTTGGAAATTTTTATTTTTTCGAAATAGGAAAGTATGATAATATGTCAAAAATTATGTATTTTTTTAAATTAATGATTTAATTTATTTTATTATTTTATATAGTATTAATTTATACAAATTTGGTATAGTGACTCTAGGTTAAATCTATCGAATGTTTACTAATAAAGGTTATTTTCAAAATCAATTTTAGTTTAGGATGAAAAATGAATTTCGAAATATGTCGGGCCAAATATGTAAAGATGTATAAGTTGGAGGACTGGAAATGAGTTTTGTATTTTGGAAAACGGAAACCGCTAACTGCAAAAAAACTGGAAATCAATATATATATAGTAGCGACTGGGAAGCTCTTGATCCGCTTCAAACTGCAAATATAGAGTTCCTTCGTAAAAAGCACAAAGAATCATGTCTTCTTCAGAGATTCAGAAGGCGGATGAAGCGCCTGTGCCTGCGCCTGCGACAGCGAGTAGTTCTGGTGTTGCGAAAAAGAATGCTCCTCCATATCGAGTAGTCAGAGGACTTAACGGACTCGACAAGGTCGTCCTCCGTGACACCCATGGAAACTCTACGGAGGTATTGATTTTCTTTTAATTGGATTAATCGAATGCTTTTCTGTACATCTGATTTCACTGATCGTCGTTTTTAATCGAATGTGGTAATTGATAATCAAAAAACAGAAATGCGCGTTGTTCTAGTAATGTATTGTAGATATCCAGCGATCTTAGAAGAATTTCTTGATATCGCAGCCATTTTGTACGCTGCGATTTACTTCTTGTACTCTTTACTCTATTCCCCGGCGTAATTGAAAGATTTTCATACATGAAACTTTTTTTTGTGCATGCATTCCCGTTGCGATTTGGTTCTTGTTAATATTTTGTTCGATAATCTTCAATCTTACTTGAATTTTTTTAGATTCAATTGATATTTTTAAGAAAATCATCGACGGCAGATTTACTCACTTTGTCACTTCACAGATTTACTTGTATGGTGCTCATATAACGTCGTGGAAACCCGCAAAACGAGGGGAATGTCTTTTCGTCAGTAATAAGGTAAAATTAGCATTGCTTGTGAATTAACTTATGAGTCTTTGTTCTTGAGCTTGTGAATAGCATTGCCATATGTTGTTTTTTGAGAAATAAAGCACTTTTATTAAACCTATCTTAATTGATTTATGATGGATTAGGCTTCTATGAGATGATTTGAGTTTTTATTAACAAAATAGTAGTCGTTAATGTCAGGCTGTTTTCAAACCTCCAAAGGCAATTCGTGGGGGCATCGCTATTTGCTTCCCACAAGTGAGTCCATCTAACATTTCTTCTTTGTTAATTATTGTACTAAAACAGCTTTGTTTTATTTCAGTTCTCAAACTATGGGGACTTGGAATTTAATGGATTTGCTAGAAATAGATACTGGATAATTGATCCTTCACCACCACCACTTTCAACTTCTTCTGTTAATAAGGTATCTGTCGACTTGCTTCTAAAGCCGACTATGGTTGACATGAGAATCTGGCCTCATAGGTATTTGTTTATTTATAATGAGAGTACTTTCATTCTTTTTCATGTATTGTTAAGCTGCATTCATTCTTTTCTACTGAAGTTTCGAGTTCCGTCTGCAAGTAGCCCTCGGACCCTCTGGAGATATCACGTTAACTTCTCGTATTAGAAACATAAGCAGTGATGGAAAGTCTTTTACTTTCACCATTTCATTCAGAGCCTATTTTGCTGTCTCTGATATCGGGTACTTTATAAATTTTGTTTTGAAATGGTTCATGTTATGATTAGAAAGCTTCATAAGATCTTTGTGTGTGAATTCTTTGTTTCTAAATATGCACATTTTTCAGTGAAATTCGTATTGAAGGATTAGAGACAGTGGATTATTTAGATAATCTAAGAGACAGAAAAGAATTTACTGAACAAGGAGAAGCAGTAACTTTCGAGTCTGAGGTGAATTCTTTTATCAATACGATACTCGTTAGCTAGAATGCTTCAATCTCACTTACTTTATATCCCATTAGATTGACAGGGTATATCTCAGCACACCACCAAAGATTGCCGTAATAGATCATGCAAAGAAACAAACTTACGTCATTCGCAAATACTGCGGTTTGCCTGATGTCGGTATGTTTCAAAGCTCTACACTATCATTCATTAAGTTTTTCACCTTGTTTATTTATTTGCAGTGGTGTGGAATCCATGGGACAAGAAGGCTAAATCACTGCCTGATTTAGGCTCTTCTGAATACTTAACCATGTGTTGCGTCGAGGCCGCAGCTATTGAACGTCCTATAACTTTGAAACCAGGTGAAGAATGGAAAGGAAAAGAAGAAATTTCATTTGTACCTTCAAGTTACTATAGTGGACAACTTGATCCTCAACAAGTCATTCAAGGCAAATGAACTTGCTTCCTTTTACTATGTACAGGTATTAGAACTAATACTTTTCACACTCCATTTCTTTACTGTATTTACTTCATTCTTCTTGATGCAGCTCATCATCATCACTTCAAGACACATTTTACCGTCACTGGATAACGACTCGTCTTTGACATTCATAGTATATGAAGAATGTAATGAAATTCCAATTTTGCAATGGGAATCAACAGTTTTGCCTTCTATAATTCAATTGAAAGTGCTTTTGTTAGATATCATGCAGTTTTACATATTATGCCTTTCTGTGTTTTGTTAGCTGCATGATTCTGAGAATGTTAGAAGCTTAATGGATGCATGTTACATATTATGCCTTGAAGCATCATCTTTTAGGTAATCATGATGCTATTTCTGAAGAAAAGAAAGAATAAAGCAAGCAAATCTCAGACTTGCAAAACAATGATAAAATTAATACCAGTGAGTTGCTGTCAGTGCCAAAGTTTGAAGCAGAATCTAGAGCAGGTTGTTTTTGTTGTTGTTGTTGTTGTTGTTGTGTTTGATATGAGATCAGAAAATGTGTCTATAATTTGTGCAGCTAGAGGCTCGGGATCTTCGCTCAACATATGCTTTAACACGAGGAGTTGGCCGTAAGCTGTACCATGTCAAGAATGTAGCTTCGATATGGCCATCGGATTGCCTTAACATAGTACTCAAATTCTTTGTCATTAATACAATCTACATTTTGTTTCTTTGATGAGTTGACTGCTTGTTTACTAACTTTTTTCCATTCTTTCTTTTAAGGAAGGGTTCCTGTGTTACAATCTTTCTGTTTTCAAAGCCTCAAACCAAAACTAAATACCAAAGCCTCAAGTTCGTAGGCAAAAGCCATAGATCGTTAGCTATATATCGTCTTTCAATTTCCATTTGCTTTCTCCAAGAGCTGCATTTGTTTCACAATTTACAGAATTCAAAGAAAGTAAACACATATTTATTTTTCTAGTTAAAAGTCAATAAAACAGGAAATCATTAACCTTCCAAAGCACAAGCATCCATATCTTGTAGTTGTATGTGATATTTCCCTTCAAGAAACCTATGATGTTTCGGTGCACCGATGCAGCAATAATAGATGTGTCGGGTTTTCGACGTGTCTAAAATATAAATATATATTTGT
Source organism: Utricularia reniformis (assembly GCA_009725065.1). NCBI lineage: Eukaryota > Viridiplantae > Streptophyta > Magnoliopsida > Lamiales > Lentibulariaceae > Utricularia > Utricularia reniformis. Next base: position 4,745 of record RWGZ01000236.1, read on the forward strand.
TTTTTATTACAAATACTAAATTAAAATAAAATAAATCTTAAATAGGATACCGAAATTTTACAATAAAATTTTTTAATATACTATATAAAAAGAGATATATTTTATATATTAAATAAAAGATAAAAATAATAAATAGAACTTTAGAATTGAGATAATTATAACATATAAGTTTTTAAACTATGAAAATCGATTAGAAATAAGTAATTTAATATGTAATGCTTAATAAATAAATATAATCAAAATGTTTTTTTGTAATATTTATTAGTTAAAAATATTTATTTAATCATAAAAAAATAATAAAAGTTATGTTATTGATTCTAAGTCCTAAAGTTTCACAATTCAAAATTATATCAAAATTATTTATAAGATAATATAAAACAAAGTTAAATATGTGATATTAAAGAAATCTTTTGAAAATAATAATAAAAATATTTTTTGTGAATTTTTTTAAACAATAAAAATATATATTTAAACGCATCGACACCAAAATTTGATATCCGTCGATATCAAATTTTGGCGCGTCTAAATAAAAAGAAGAAATATATGAAAAATGGGTCCTTTTACATGGGCTTATTTTGTTATCTTTTTGGTTTCAAATATCCCATTTGATTGGTGTTTTTTTTCGTACCACCGGTAACATGTATTAAGATTGTTTTCTAAGTTTTTTGGTTTCGATATTAAAAAACTAATTAAATATTTATTTTTTAAAAATAAAATAATGTTTGATATCCGTCGATATAACAGATTGTACCGTTCATACCAATTTGGATCGATACGAAATTTCAAATATAAAAACATTGCATACAACTCCAACCCCAAGGAAAGAAGGGGAATCTTTTTTTATGTAGCAAAATCTTATTTTATTCATTTATATTTAATATTTATGGCCATGGAACCATATTTTAAATAATTTAATTTTAATTTAGAATTGATTATTTAAAAATCATTCATTTAAAATATCCCTTTGAAATATCATTCATTACACTAAACCATATTCTCCATGTGCTTTAAATGTTGAGGGACCAAACAGCAAACATCACTGTTTAGCAACATTACCGAGGGACCAAACAGCAAATTACTGAAAGAGAAAACAAGGAAATACATCAATTAATAATTATTTAATTGGAAACTTCAATTTGATGTTCTTCTTCACCTGCATTCACCAAAATACACCAAATTCACTGTTTATTTCTCTTACCTTATTGTCCAATTCAATTTTACATGTCTTCAACTTGAATACATCAAAAAAGGCACTGCATAGAAAAAAAGAATCAATAATATTGTACTGTATAAATATTTTTCACGTCCCTAAAGTTTGTATCATTTACAAAATTTGATTCCCAAAATTTCTTAATTTTGATAAATATGTCCCTCAAAATTTGGCATCGAACTTTGATTTTTTTGTAAAACTAATCCTCATATTTCGTAAATTTTGACAAATTTAATCCTCAATAATTCAATGCATGTGACAAAATTGATCGTATAATTCTGGGGACTATATTTGACACACGATGACTAAATTTACCAAATTTTAGAAACATTAAGGATCATTTTTGTCATATGATCAAAATATATTAAATTTGCTAAAATCACGAAATTTTGAGACCAAACACGCCATTTTCTCATTGTATAAACGGAGTAAACAATCACCATTGCAGGGCTTACCTACTAATAAAATGGTCAACATGAGAACAAGCATAGTCCGTACAGATTTCACAGCCATAACGGGGGAAACCAGATGCCGATAAACATGACAAATCCCGATACGCTGAAACGGAATAAACGATTAGTTCAAGTTTCAACATAAATCTATCATGACAAACTAACCGGATTCAAGTTGTGTGAGCATTTTGCATCACAATGTTCGTCGCATTTCGAAAGACGAGATTTCTTCTTCGAAGTCCCTATGGCTTCCTCTCTCGTTCTTTCATTCCGGTCGATAACAATCTCAAGCATATCTTGATAAGATGAGCCTCTTGCTCTATGAGTACTATGCATAATTCTATCTAATGATCGGCTCGAACTTTGATCAAGACAATCGGTTTCAACTATCTGAGATATCATCATGTTTTCACTAACGGGATTCACTCGGGGTTGTGTAGAAACACCGGAGAGAAAACTAGCTAAGTCGTCACGTTCATTTTCATTCAAGTTTACCCATCGAAACGGTTTTTTCTGTTCGACGAAGTGATTCTCGACATTCGAAATTTGATGTCTCATACAAGATATAAAGTCGTTATGTCGCCTCATCGTAGCATCGTTCCCATGGCTTTTGTAGCTTACAAAAACAGCTTTCTCAAACTCCTCCAACTACACAAAGATTAATAAATAACAAGAACAATAAAAGAAAGAAAGTGAAGTTACAATGAAGAGATTAAGTTAATTACCTGCCATTTTGCAGTACCTAATGCTATTTGAAGCTCTTCACTTAATTCCTCTAAATGCTCGGTCACCGATTCTTCTTTTCTTGCTCTCGACCAGGCCCGGTATGCCGACTCCATTCTACAACACAAAAGGTTCAAAAAGAAGTATTTAATCACACATAATGCTTGCATAAGAGAAGTGAATCATATTGAAAATAATATTAGTCTCTTATAAACAAGAACATTTTTATTTCCACAACCGATGTGAAACAATATTTCAACACTCCCTCTCAAGTCGATCTGGCATTGGTCCTATTTAAACTTGCTTCAATAGACTCGGTAGTGCTCAAGTCATAGGTCAATTTATTTTTGTCATCTAAACCCGAAGTGCCTTTCTAGAAGTTTTTTTTCTTTCCTAAACCGAAATAGACCCACCCGAAACCCACCTGAAGGTCTGATACCATGTAGAAATTCAGGATTCATTAGATTAGAGGAGTGTTTATGTAGTCTAGTACATAAAAATGTGAATCACATTGAAAATGTCATCACTCCATTGTAAACTAGAACATTTTTTTCCACAACCGATTTGGAACAATATTTCAACACTCCATTCAAGTCGAAATGACATTGGTCCTATTTAGACTTGCTTTAATAGGTTCGGTAGTGCTCAAGTCATAGATCGATCTATTTTTATTACCTAAGCCAATGCGATTTTCTACCATAGTTATTTTTTTCTTTTCTAAAGCTATTTAGACCAGCCAAAACGCACAGTAGAGCTACGATGCCATGTAGAAATTCAGAATTCAATGAATTTGGATCCGTGTAGTCCCGTATATAATAGAAGTAAATCGCACTCCATTATAAACTACAACCTATTTATTTCCACCCTTCACTTTTTACCATTGATTCCAAACCAAATCAATTCCATACATCTTGCAAATATATTTAAGCAAGAAGCCATAGAATACTCAAGAAAAGACAAATCATTAATTCAAGGCACAAATCTCACTGAAACAGAGCGATTCTAAATAATATAATGAAAAACCAAGCTCCATAGAAGCGGCTTCACAAAGAACATGAATAAATTACAGACCATAAAATCAACAGCACTCATATCAGCATCATAAAAAACCTAATTAAACTAAGCTAAGAATAATATTCAAACTCACAAGTCTGCAGATTGCTGCACCTCTTCAGCTGCTGAAAAGAAATCATCTTTCTGCCATAGATCAAAACTATTCGCAACCAACATCTTCACACCGAATAAACAAACACCCACTTAAACCCAGATAAAAAAGAGGCGAAGCGATTAAAAAGAAGCCAATTTTGTACACCAAAACCGCTTTTAGTAATGCCTTTTGGAAGGGGAAAAACAAAAGATTAATTGGATCCCACTATTCTTCTTCTTCGCCTAAAAGGAATCAAAGCAGCAAAGAAAATGATAAGGACATCCAATTTCAAGTTGCACCGAAATTTGACAGCTCGGCGAACGGCGGTGGTTGTCGTAATGATGTAATAATGTAATAAGAACGTGTTTTGTTATTAGAATATGATTAGATTTGTGGTGTGTGGTGTGGTTAGGTACGATAGGTGTAGGTGCGCCAGCTCCTTTACGGTCAAATTGTAGATGCCAATAGGTCCAATCAAATTCTTCGTCTGTATTAATATACAGATTTTCGAATAATCACTTTTAAGCACGTTATAAATATGTATTTACGGTGATGATTAATAACTCATTTTGTTAATTGGATCATATTTTCCAAAATTAGTTTTAAAAAAGGGTGATGTTTGCCCACGGCCCCCAACTTACGAGCTGTGTAAAGGACATACCCTCCAAATTACGAAATTGAAATATGATACACTTTTTGATAAAAAAATATGCATTTATAGCCCTCCAACTTCAAGTAAATGCAAATAAGACACATCAAATTTCCAATACCGTTTATGATTGATACTTTAATGAACTCGTTAATTTTTAATATTTCATGGACAATTGTCGAACATAAAGGGTAATTTTAGTATAATTTTTTAAACGAGTCATATTTGCGTACTTAGTGATGAGTTTTCAAAAGGTTTTCAACTTACGGAAAACCGNTGGCTTTTGTAGCTTACAAAAACAGCTTTCTCAAACTCCTCCAACTACACAAAGATTAATAAATAACAAGAACAATAAAAGAAAGAAAGTGAAGTTACAATGAAGAGATTAAGTTAATTACCTGCCATTTTGCAGTACCTAATGCTATTTGAAGCTCTTCACTTAATTCCTCTAAATGCTCGGTCACCGATTCTTCTTTTCTTGCTCTCGACCAGGCCCGGTATGCCGACTCCATTCTACAACACAAAAGGTTCAAAAAGAAGTATTTAATCACACATAATGCTTGCATAAGAGAAGTGAATCATATTGAAAATAATATTAGTCTCTTATAAACAAGAACATTTTTATTTCCACAACCGATGTGAGACAATATTTCAACACTCCCCCTCAACTCGATTTGGCATTGGTCATATTTAAACTTGCTTCAATAGACTCGGTAGTGCTCAAGTCATAGGTCAATTTATTTTTGTCATCTAAACCCGAAGTGCCTTTCTAGAAGTTTTTTTTCTTTCCTAAACCGAAATAGACCCACCCGAAACCCACCTGAAGGTCTGATACCATGTAGAAATTCAGGATTCATTAGATTAGAGGAGTGTTTATGTAGTCTAGTACATAAAAATGTGAATCACATTGAAAATGTCATCACTCCATTGTAAACTAGAACATTTTTTTCCACAACCGATTTGGAACAATATTTCAACACTCCATTCAAGTCGAAATGACATTGGTCCTATTTAGACTTGCTTTAATAGGTTCGGTAGTGCTCAAGTCATAGATCGATCTATTTTTATTACCTAAGCCAATGCGATTTTCTACCATAGTTATTTTTTTCTTTTCTAAAGCTATTTAGACCAGCCAAAACGCACAGTAGAGCTACGATGCCATGTAGAAATTCAGAATTCAATGAATTTGGATCCGTGTAGTCCCGTATATAATAGAAGTAAATCGCACTCCATTATAAACTACAACCTATTTATTTCCACCCTTCACTTTTTACCATTGATTCCAAACCAAATCAATTCCATACATCTTGCAAATATATTTAAGCAAGAAGCCATAGAATACTCAAGAAAAGACAAATCATTAATTCAAGGCACAAATCTCACTGAAACAGAGCGATTCTAAATAATATAATGAAAAACCAAGCTCCATAGAAGCGGCTTCACAAAGAACATGAATAAATTACAGACCATAAAATCAACAGCACTCATATCAGCATCATAAAAAACCTAATTAAACTAAGCTAAGAATAATATTCAAACTCACAAGTCTGCAGATTGCTGCACCTCTTCAGCTGCTGAAAAGAAATCATCTTTCTGCCATAGATCAAAACTATTCGCAACCAACATCTTCACACCGAATAAACAAACACCCACTTAAACCCAGATAAAAAAGAGGCGAAGCGATTAAAAAGAAGCCAATTTTGTACACCAAAACCGCTTTTAGTAATGCCTTTTGGAAGGGGAAAAACAAAAGATTAATTGGATCCCACTATTCTTCTTCTTCGCCTAAAAGGGATCAAAGCAGCAAAGAAAATGATAAGGACCTCCAATTCCAAGTTGCACCGAAATTTGACAGCTCGGCGAACGGCGGTGGGTTGTCGTAATGATGTAATAATTAATAATGTAATAAGAACGTGTTTTGTTATTAGAATATGATTAGATTTGTGGTGTGTAGTTAGGTACGGTAGGTGTAGGTGCGCCAGCTCCTTTACGGTCAAATTGTAGATGCCAATAGGTCCAATCAAATTCTTCGTCTGTATTAATATACAGATTTTCGAATAATCACTTTTAAGCACGTTATAAATATGTATTTACGGTGATGATTAATAACTCATTTTGTTAATTGGATTAGATTTTCCAAAATTAGTTTTAAAAAAAGGGTGATGTCTGCCCACGGCCCCCAACTTACGGATTGTGTAAATGACATACCCTCCAAATTATGAAATTGAAATATGATACACTTTTTGATAAAAATAATATGCATTTATAGCCATCAAACTTCAAGTAAATGTAAATAAAATACATCAAGTTTTCAATACCGTTTATGATTGGTACTTTAATGAACTCGTTAATTTTTAATATTTCATGGACAATTGTCGAACATCAAGGGTAATTTTAGTATAATTTTTTAAACGGGTCCTATTCGCGTATTGTGTGATAAGTTTTCAAAAGGTTTTTAACTTACGGAAAACCGGATGTTAAATGTCATGGGTCAAAAACAAACGGTATTGATTACTTTATGTGTCATTCTATCAATTTCGTAAGTTTGAGGACAATTGTTGATAGGGAACATACTTCGTACAAATATTCCAAAATTCCGCTACTTAGTCAAGATCATTCATTCGTCTACAACCTATGTTAAGATTTGTCTAACGTGAACCCTGCCTCTTGAGTGCTCTTACATGAAATATCACACGCGTGTATATTTGGCTAACTATCAAACGCGTGTCGTTTTCAAATTATAATAAAATATCTAAGTGTTGATCCCCTCGACCGCTCAGAGATGATCAGTACATCGGTTGATATCATGACCTGGTGGACTAAACATCAACATACGTAATCATTTCCTATGTCTAAATGATTGCAATCGATTTAGAACTTGTGATGCTAACTCATTGTTGGTTGTTAAAAGCGATACTAAAACTCGTTAATTTGTTTAACGATTATTCGTCACTTTATCTATGATTGCATCGTATAAATGTCAAAAATCTACAAATATCCTAAATATTTTATAAAACATAATAATTTTTTGTGCTTTGCACTAATAATATTAAAGCCAACAAAGAATGTTTCATTTGAATTTCCTTGTAAC
>RWGZ01000237.1:0-11978 GCA_009725065.1 Utricularia reniformis
CCATCTATTTCCTTCACCCTTCATCGATGTGCCTGCAATAATTCTTGGAAGATAACCTCAAGCTTGCATATGCTTTTTTTAGCCTGAACAATGCTGAGTTAATACCTTGCTTATATCTGTTTGAGTTGTGTCATTTTGTTGATCTGTGAACCTCTTGTTTGAATAATTGGTTCGAGTTTATTTTATTGACTTCAGTGATTTCATTATTCAGGTCAGGTATCCTGTTCTACTTACTCCTGCTGAAAAGCAGATATCACGAGAGCTTTGCCTTGCTTTCAGACAGTCAGTAAGTGAAAGCGAAATGCCATGTTTGTTACTAAGATACACTTATTTCATTCTGCTTGCATTTACAAGCTAGCCAGATTTTTAGCAGAATTCAGCAGCCGAATTTGTTTGCTTGTGCTTGTGCTTGTGCTTGTGTTTCATCCTAATCCCAGCCCATATGGAGTTTTTTTCCCAATATTCTTTAACTCTTCCGATTTAAAATGTAAAGCTCTTGTTTAGGCATTACAAAATTTGTTGTAGTAGCAGCTATGTGCTTGTTGGATGGTGCAACTTCACATCATTTTTTAGATATATATTTTCTCAACATTCAATCTTCTCTTTGTAAACTAATTTTTTTACCTTTTTATCAGGTTTGTGGATTTGATCTTTTACGTTGCGACGGGAGGTCCTATGTTTGTGATGTCAATGGTTGGAGTTTTGTGAAAAATTCTTACAAGTAACCACTTGGATGCTGATTTTATACTTTAATACTTTATATAGATCTGTAGAATGTTAATAATTTCGGATTTATTGTAATAAATCCGATAAATTGGTGTTATTTTTCTATGATTAAGTTTTCATGCAAATTTCTCCGTATGTGTTTATGGAAATATCAGAAAATCTCATTGATATGTATAATTAAGCTGTACTCTTGGATTTTCACTAGGTTCTTCCAACTAGTGATTTCTCTCATATTTTACCTACGCTTGGCACATGCAGATACTATGATGATGCTGCATGTGTTTTGAGGAAGATGTTCCTTGATGCACGAGCTCCACATCTGTCTTCAGTAATCCCTCCTGTTTTACCATGGAAGGTCAAAGAGCCAGTTCAGCAACCAGAAGGATTAACACGTCAAGGAAGTGGGATAATTGGGACATTTGGGCAAAGTGAAGAACTGCGATGTGTGATTGCTATAATTCGTCAGTAAGATATCTGTTTTTTATAAATTGCTTTTTCTTGGTATAACTAAGTTTTTCTGTGCAGTGGTGACAGAACTCCAAAGCAGAAAGTGAAATTTAGAGTTACAGAGGAAAAACTTTTAAATTTGATGCTGAAATATAATGGTGGAAGACCCAGGGCCGAGGTGTAATGAAGTCTCATGTGTCTATCACTTTATATAGTCTCATTATATAATGGTACTTTTAATTCTGAACCCTTCGATCGCTCCTGAATCTGCAGACAAAATTGAAAAGTGCTGTTCAGTTGCAAGATCTTTTGGATGCAACGCGAACTTTAGTACCTCGTATTAGGTTGGTTTAACCATGTTTATTGTTCCTTTCAGTATTTCATTCAATTTGGATTTGAGAAGTCACTGTTTTTTCTTCTAAATTCTAGTACAGAATTCTAATTATGGCTAACCTTTCACATTAGAGTGACACAAACTGATGACTAGTGTATTACTTACAGACCTGGTCTAGAAAGTGACAGTGAAGCAGAGGACTTCGAGCATGCTGAAAAGCTTCGCCAAGTAAAAGCGGTGCTTGAGGAGGTTAGTGCAATGAATATGTTTACAGTTTTAGTCGGTGGCATATTATCTTAGAGCCGTTGATGCATTTTTATTTAGATAAATCTGACATGAAAAAAATTTTCTAGTGACCACAATGGAACAAAAATTATCAAGAATAATTTATGATGATTGATTGGATTTTTTTCTAATAGCATATCCCCACATTCTAAGATGATAACCTTGTGCTCATACTTTTTTGTTTTCCTTTGTCCTGTGGTTAAGTATGTAGATTCTGTGGATTACTAAAATAATGTATGCGTACTACTAATGTGTTATGGTCCTTGTCAAAATATTGTCAAGGCATTGTTTCAAGCGTTGTGCTTTGGAGATTGATGTGATGTTTATTTACGTGGTTTCACTGCTTTGGAACCAGGGGGGCCATTTCTCAGGCATTTACAGAAAGGTTCAACTTAAGCCATTAAAATGGGTCACTGTTACAGAAACAAATTGTAATGGAGCAGAAGAGCGACCTACTGAGGCCTTGATGGTTCTTAAATATGGAGGAGTGCTTACACATGCTGGAAGGAAACAGGTGAAAATAACTGTTCATTATCAGGGATTGTGAATCGCTGTTCTTGATGCCAGTGCTCATACTTTTCTTGGCAGGCTGAAGAACTGGGCAGATATTTCCGGAATAATATGTACCCAGGTTAGTGCACACAACCAATGGGATATCTCGCTCAGGCTACACCATAGTTTTTTATCCCAATGGGATATCTCTCTCAGACTACACCATAGTTTTTTCTTTGCTATATTTTCCAGGTGAAGGTACAGGCCTGCTTCGGCTTCATAGTACATATCGCCATGACCTAAAGATATATAGCTCGGATGAAGGACGTGTACAGGTTAGCTATACCTTATATAATTTTTTACTACTTCAAAATTCCATTTGGATTATTGAGTCATCGTTACTATTGTCAGATGTCTGCAGCTGCCTTTGCTAAAGGCCTCCTTGATTTGGAAGGGCAACTGACACCTATTTTGGTCAGTAAAGTATTTAATTTCTATAAATAGCTTGCTTATTCTGTTGGTGAATTCACTTATATAATGTTATCATGGTCTAGGTCTCACTTGTCAGCAAGGACTCGTCCATGTTGGATGGACTTGACAATGCCAGAATTGAAATAAAGGAAGCCAAGGTCAGTCTGTAACTTGAGTTGCATGAAAACTTTAATTCCAGTACGATTACTCAGCTGCTAACCACTTGAGAAGACATAGTTGTACATTTTTAACCTAGAATGATAAATATTTTTCTATGTTTGATCATGCATCAATCCTGGTATTTATGCTTTCCTTCATGACTATACATCTTAATCAACCCTCTAAAGAAATATCAGCTAATCCTGGTTTTGTTTTTATTTCATGTTCATGGATCATGGTAAAGAAAGTCTTTTTTATGACAAACAAGATTCACTTTCAATTTGGAATACTTGATACTCTTTCTCACTTCTGTTACCATGAAATAAACTTCAAACTGATTTAAAAGTTGTGCTTTTTTCTCAAAGGCACCAAAATTTAATATTACTAATTGGAATATGGTGTTTGGTCTTTACTTTTTAGCAGTGTTTATCCCTTCGTATTCCCCAGGCCAGATTACATGAGATTATTAATTCTGGAAGAAAAGATGCTAAAAGCTTTTGCCAGACGGAAATGCCTTGGATGGTTGATGGAGCTGGGCTTCCTCCAAGTGCATTTGAACTTTTACCCAAATTGGTAAGAAAGGCTTTTCTTTGTGATACTTTCTTCAAAGCTCTTGAAGGCTAGTAATTTGACTTTTTATTGCATACACTTTTTCAGGTGAAGTTGACTAAGAAGGTTACCGAGCAAGTGAAGGTTTTAGCCAAGGATGAAGATGAGGAGCTTGCTGAGACAAGCTTATATGATGTTATTCTTCCATATGATCAGGCCAAGGCACTTGGTAAAACAAATATAGATGTTGATCGTATTGCGGCGGGTTTACCATGTGGTAGTGAGGGGTTCCTTCTCATGTTTGCTCGATGGCGAAAACTTGTGAGAGACCTATATAATGAACGTAAAGGGTATGCTTTTTTCATTATATTTTGCTTCTCTTTCTCAAATCCAACTCTGATCACTGTTGGTATTTAAAATGTACTGCAGGCGGTTTGACATAACACAAATTCCAGATGTTTATGATTCTTCCAAGTAAGAAGTTATTAATATGTTTGCAATGTTCCAGTTTATATTTAACAGTAACTTAGCTTCATCCACAACTTACCACAAACAAAACTTGATTATGCTTTGTTTCGTTGCATCTTTTTTCTTGATAGGTATGATCTGTTGCACAACACGCATCTGAAATTGCAATGCTTAGATGAACTCTTCAATGTTGTACAGGTATGTATGCACATACTCAAAGGATCGTTACACTAAATTTGGGTGTGCCACTCAGATTGCATCTCAAACACGAACCAACAGAGCCAATCTTTCAGTTTTTCATCAAAAAACGGGGGAAATGATATATTTCTGCGATTTTGATTAGAAATTAAGTATTGGGGAATATGGTCACAGATGCAGGTTACCCTGGTTCTTTTTTTGTTCCCAGCTTCTGGCAGATGGTGTTATTCCAAATGAGTATGGCATCAATCCTAGCCACAAGCTGAAAATTGGATCAAAGGTAAACTTTGCACTAATTTTAGTCATTGAGTTGTATTTTTCAAGGGGTTCTGTGAAGCCTAAAAATTGAGAATTGATTGGAAAGGGTTTAGATTGGATAATATGTCAATATGTTTGGATATATGTTGATGCTTTAGCATCAGGGTGGATCACATTTTGTATGATCTCTAACCTGAGTGTAATATGGTGCCACAGATTGCACGCCGTTTGTTGGGGAAAATATTAATCGATCTGAGAAATACTCGTGAAGAAGCACTGACTGTTGCAGAATTGAAGAGCAATCAAGAGAATAAGTTAGAAGTACATAGCACTGGGAGTGGGAAAGAAGATATTTCAAAGCATCACGGTGGAAATAATGGCTCAAGAAGAGCTAGCTTTAACAGTGAAAGGTCTATGGATCAAGATGATGATGATGACAAAGAAACTCAATATCGTCTTGACCCCAAGTATAATTCTTGTGCTTTACTCAATGGGTTATGAACATCCTTTATGGATGCTTAGATCTTTTATACTTTTTACTTCTTTTTTCAGGTATGCAAATGTGAAAACACCTGAGCGCCATGTCCGTACTAGACTGTACTTTACTTCAGTGAGTTAGCTTTCTTTCGCTGCTGATATTTCATTGTTCTGAACTCTTTCTCAGCCTTTGTTTATGCATGAAAAGATTTGGCATTAAGATCTCATTTTTTCCTCGATTTATATATGATCTGTGAAATCTAATCATTATTTACGATAAACTGGCAGGAATCCCACATTCACTCAGTTATGAATGTTCTTCGTTATTGCAACCTCGACGAGTCTCATTTAGGAGAACCCAGCCTTGTTTCTGATAGTGGTTTGCACCGCTTGTACAGAACGAAGGAACTCGATTACATGAGCTACATTGTATTGAGAATGTTTGAGAACACGGAGGTCATTTTTAAGCATTTTTTTAGTTTAATTGCCCATGCAATATATTTAACATCATTGAATTCAATGCAGGTTCCTTTGGAAGACCCAAAAAGGTTCCGCGTAGAGATGACATTTAGTAGAGGGGCAGATTTATCCCCTTTGGAGGTAAATATAATTCATAACTTGGAATTGCAATCCAGTTCAACTTCAAATGCCTAGTATAATTTTTTCCTTCTTGAAACTCAGTCCTTATGAAGTGCTTTCTCGAATCAAGTAAATGTTCCTTTTTTACTTATAAAATTTCATTGTTTCCAGAGGAACGACAGCGAGGCTGCTGCTTTCCTGCAGGAGCACGCACTCCCGATAATGGGTCCTGAAAGGCTGCAGGAGGTTGGATCTTATTTAACTTTAGAAACAATGGAGAATATGATCAGACCATTTGCAATGCCAGCAGAAGATTTCCCTCCGCCTTCAATTCCTCAAGGATTCGGGGGTTACTTTTCTAAAAGCGCTGCAGTTTTGGAACGTCTGGTGGTCAGAGTTCTCTAACCTTTTTTCACAAGAATGAGAATTGTTAGTAACTTTCATTTCTTGGTTGTAGGTGCCAACTCAGAAACGTTTAGGACAAACCTACGTTAACCACGAGGAAGAAGTCCTATGAGTCAGGTAATTCAATCTTTCTTTTTCGGATTTCATATTTTTGAAGTGTGGTAGGCAAAAAATCAAGTTTTCGTATTTCCTTTAGAGTTGTTTTTGTTTTTAAAATTTTTGATAATGTTTTGTAACGTAAAATTGTAATCATAGTCCACGAATTTTAATTTGCTGCTAGTTTAAAATCGAGGTATTTTAGGGTCTACAAACATCTGTGCTGATGGCATCAGCCTAACTTATAAACCAATTTAGTGTCTTTTATGTAAAATCCCAGCCTAGGCCGTTTGGCCTAATATATTTGGTGGAATTCTGACTATATCTGCCTAATTTATCCAAGTTAATTTTATGATCTATTTTTTATTGACTTTGGAACCCTTTCACATTTCTTATATGTGGCTGAAAGTTAATTTTCAATACCGGTTTGTACTTGTGGTGTAACCATATCTTAATGGGTCGTTCCCAGTATCAATCATGGTTGAATATATGATCCGATCCATCTAAATACATATAATATAATTCTGAACTAGACCTGATTAATGATCCATTTGGTCTTTATTGAGTATGATTCTTAAAATATGCGAATTAATGATTCTATAAGAGTAAATATGTAATTTTGTATATGTAAAATATCTGATCCAAATAATATTAAGTGTAAAAAAATAAATTTGGACATAAAGTGAGACTTAGAAAATAATGGGTAATTCCAACTTCTATCCCAACTTTTTCGAGAGAAGGTTATTTTACGTTATTTCGTAGGTATAACGTAATTTTAAAATTGCTTTCGCAGCTTTTATGTCATGACTCCTCATCTCCCACTACTTACACTCTCTTCTGATAATGCAGATCTTGATGAAGATCAAGAAGATTCCAAGAGAGACGTTAACCAAGTTGATGAAGATTAGGGTTAAGGGGTGACAATTATCATTGGGTCAAGAGGAATGTGAATTGATCTAGGGCCCAATTCCTTTTGAAGTATATGGGCTAGGCCCATTATTAATCTATAGGTTAGGTCCTTTGTGACCGAACTAGATCATAAATTAGACTGCTTTTGAACGTTGTAAGCTGATTCTGTTTAAAATCAACCTATGTCCGGAAGAACGCATCGAACTTTTGATGAAGAATATATTTCCTTCCGGTATTCATTTCTTGCATTCGTCGTTTCCATTCTATTAACCTTTTAATCTTGTTCTTTCATTATCATTGGCGATTTAGAATCGTCACAACTGGTATCGGAGCAATTCGATCCATCCAAACTGGGTCCTAAAAGAAAGGGAAAACAAAGGCCAAAATCAACACCAACCTAGCCATGGATCTTAGGAATGAATTTGGTTTTGAAGGTCAGCACAGCCAACATGGTGATGATTCCTATTCTGAGCTTGATTATCAGACCCAGATTCAATAGCTATTTTCTTCCCAACTCGACTTATGTGATTCTTTCCAAAATTGATTCTCCGACTTAGATCAACGTCTAGAAAGAAACATCAAGGATATTAACGAAACGGTAAACTCACAACTTCTGGGTATTTCACAACAATTGAAGCAACTGTCACAAGAACATTTCAACCCAGTTGATACACCTCACCATCCACATCGACCCTCTGCATTCTCTCCACCTCAACAATTTACTCCCCCCAACAACCTCCTAATTTCAATATCATGCCACACCATCACTACCGCCCCCACGCACCAATCCACCACAATTTCAATCCACTTAATCATCACCAGACACACATTCATCCTCCTAAAATCGAACTTCCACAATTCGATGGAACAGACCCCCGCAGCTTGATGCACCGTATCACGCAGTATTTTTATGTCCTCAGTCACATTCCCAAAATCCAATGGCTCGACTATGCAACTGTCTCATTTTTGGGAAAAGCTGATAGATGGCTACATGGGTTTCGGACCACTAATCCCAACTCTACTTAGGATGATTTCGTCTCTGAATTATTGATTCCTTTTGACACCCTCGACCCAGTGAGAGTCCTAAGAGATTTTTTAAAGATTCGTCAAGATGGATCCTTATTAGAGTACATGGAACGTTATGAGGATATGCGCTCCCATGTTGCATCAGTTCACCCAACACTCCCTGCTACTTACTACATGTCCATTCTGGTTAGTGGTTTCAGCAAGAACTTACGCACTGCTGTATCACACGCAGGACTTCGTACAGAATCAGAAATTAAACATTTCGCGAGACGTAAAGATGAAGAGTTTCTGGCCCTCCGTACCTCTATTAAAGAAACACGACCTTCTCAAGCATCCACATCGGCAAGGCCCAATCCCCGCCCCCAGAAGACCTTCATTCCCGATGCTCTAGTACAAGAACGATTGGATAAAAAACAATGTATTAAGTGTGGATTGCCCTATTCGAAGGAACACCGCTGCCATTTCAAACAATTTTATTTACTTACCGGAGAAGAGGATGATGACGACTTGCAAATCCCTGCCCTAGCGATAAATCAATCTTCTCTTGTCCAACACCTCTTACCGGAAACCCCAAACGAGGTTATTTCACTCCATACCATCTCCGGAGAAACCATGGAAAACCATCTCCGTGTAATTGGTCGCCACCTGAATAGAGATATACATATTCTCATCAATACTGGAAGTACGAGTAGTTTCCTTGACTCAAGCTTTGCCGATTCCCTTTCCCTTTCTCTTTGCCCTGCTGTACCTCTATTCATCGCTATTCCAAGAGGCTCTAAAACCATGAGTACTCAGATGTGCAAAAACTTCCATTGGTCAATACATAACCACCCATTTGTCTTCTCTTTTAGAATATTTGATTTACGGGGTGTCTATGACATTATCTTAGGTGAAAACTGGCTAAGGCACCATGGACCATTCACTGGGGATTACAAACACATGTTGTTTACGATCACTCTTTCTGATAAAAAAAACATTCTATCATGCCTCAATCCCTTTGCCGAGATAGCAATGATCTCTACCCATGAAATAGAAAAAGTCATGAATAATCTATATGTTGGATTGGTCAACTATTTGCCATAGATTCAATTCTCATTCCTACATCATCAAATGTGGACCCGATAATCCAGACAATTCTATCCTAATTCCCTGATATTTTTAATAAACCTTCATCACTCCCTCCACACCGCCCTTATGACCACCAAATTCCATTGATCCCAGAAGCTCGCCCAAAAAAATTCCCACCCTATAGGATACCCTACCATCTGAAGAACGAGTTAGAAAAAATTATTCCCGAACTCCTCGATTTTGGCTTCATCCGACTGAGCACCAGCCCATTTTCGTCGCCGGTTCTTCTCATATACAAGAAAGATGGTAATTGGCGTATGTGCATCGACTACAGGTATCTTAATGATTTATCTGTAAAACATCCTTTTCCAATTCCACTAGTTGATGATCTACTTAATGAATTGCATGGTGCTTCTTATTTTTCTAAGCTAGATCTTCGTTCCGGATTTTTTCTAGTACGTATGCATGATAGTGATATATATCAAACTAGTTTTTCTACACACTTAGGTCATTACGAATTTCTTGTTATGACGTTTGGATTAGCTAATGCACCTTCAACCTTCCAATCTTTTATGAATTCTATTTTTGCATCGGTTATTCGTAAGTTTGTTTTGGTGTTCTTTGACGACATCCTTATGTATAGCAAAACTTGGGATGATCACTTAGACCATATCATGCAAACTTTGTCTATAATGAAAACTAACAGCCCTTTTGCCAAACAATCAAAGTGTTCCTTTGGTCAGCTCTCTATCGAATATTTAGGACACATTATCATGAAGGAAGGCATGGCCACTGATCCTGAAAAAATCTCCAGCATGGTAAAATGACCAATCCCCGAGTCGCTCAAGGAGCTGAGAGGATTTTTGGGACTCACGGGCTATTACAGACGTTTCATCAAGTACTACGGGCTTATAAGTCAACCTCTAACACAACTATTAAAAAAATGACAATTTTTATTGGTCCGATCTTGCAACTCAAGCGTTCAACTCATTAAAGGCAGCAGTTACTTCACGTCTGTTCTTGGACTACCTGAGTTCTCCCAATCGTTTTTCTTAGAAACAGATGCTTGCGACATGGGAATTGGAGCAGTTTTCATGCAATCAAGACATCCTATTTCATATTTTTCTAAAGCGCTAGGAGTGAAATTCCAGGGACTGTCAATATATGAAAAAGAACTTATCGATGTAGTACAAGCAGTACTCAAATGGAGACATTATCTAATGGGGAAGTTATTTTATATTCGTAGTGATCATGAAATCCTACAATTCTTGAAGAAACAAAGTTTAGGAACATTATTCCAACAAAAATGGATGGCAAAACTTATGGGGTTTACATTCGAGATACAATATAAACCTAGGAAATTTAATATAACTGATGATTCTTTATCCCGTCGTACTTATGCTTACTCTATCTCCTCTGTACAACCAAATTGGCTCATGGAAATACAAACTTCACAATCCAAGGATCCACAACTCTATGCAATTATTAAGGGCAAGCTCCTGCTTCCAAATTCATTTCAAGATTACTCACCGCCAATGACCCAGACATCAAGGGTCATATATTCTTATCACTTCATTCCTCACCGATCGGCGGCCATTCGGGCATTACCACTACTTACCACCGGATCAAGGCTCTCTTTTACTGGAAAAAATGAAGAATGATATCAAGACTTGGATCCAATCTTGTGTCACTTGCAATCAGATCCACTTCGATCGGGTGGCATCACCAGGGCTACTTCAACCTCTTCCAATCCCTGAGAAACAATGGGAAAGTATTAGTATAGACTTTATTGAAGGCCTACCATCCTCATTATCAAAAAACTCAATTTTCATCCTGGTTGATCGCTTCACCAAATATGCGCACTTCATGTTACTCTCTCATCCTTATTTTGCAGAAGATATTGCATCTATATTCATCGACAATATCTATCGATTACATGGTCTTCCCAAATCAATCATCTCCGACCGGGATACTATCTTTACAAGTTCCCTTTGGACTGAAATGTGCAGGCTCATTGGTATCCATCTACACCTCTCAATAGCATACCATCCACAAACGAACGGGCAGATCGAACGCGTCAACCAATGTCTCGAAACATACCTTAGAGGCATGTGTATGGATCATCCCCATAAATTGGCTAAATTCCTCCCGCTTGCCGAATTTTGGTATATTCATCCTACCACTCAAGCCTCAAAATGTCCCCCTTTCAAGCCCTCTATGGTTATCTTCCTACACTGCTCCCTTGGGGTAACACAAGTTTCACCCCCCACAACCCGTGCCGGTGAGGCCCTCACAGATCAACAAACTATCGTCAAAACCCTCCGGCAAAATCTACTACAGTCCCAACAAAGGATCAAATATTACGTTGATCAGCATAGGAGTGAAAGGAGCTTCGAAGTAGGCGATTTGGTATATCTAAAACTACAACCTTATAGGCAAACCACCTTATCCATTCGCAGAAACCTTAAATTGGCACCAAGATACTACGGGCCATATGCAATCAATGCCAGAATTGGTAATGCAGTCTATAAACTATCATTACCTCCCACATCACGGCTACATCCGGTCTTTCACGTTTCTCTGCTCAAAAAACACTTAGGCCACAAATGTATACCAATAGCCACACTCTTAGATTTTTCTTTTGTTGGGACCGTCACTCCACACCCGCTGCAGGTTCTCGGACGTCGGTTGGTTCCCCGAAAAAACAAACCCTCAACTCAATTTTTAATCTATTGGCAAGGAATGCAACCATCTGCAGCAAGCTGGGAAGATATTTCATGGCTCCGTCGTCGTTTCCTGACCTTCGATCCTTGGGGACAAGGATCGATTTTAAGGGGAGGTAATGTCATGACTCCTCATCCCCCACTACTTACACTCTCTTCTGATAATGCATGCCTTGATGAAGATCAAGAACGTTCTAGAGACGTTAACCAAGTTGATGAAGATCAGAGCTAAGCGGTGGCAATTATCATTGGTCCAAGAGGAATGAATTGATCTAGGGCCCAAGTCCTTTTGAAGTATATGGGTTAGG
>RWGZ01000238.1:0-11807 GCA_009725065.1 Utricularia reniformis
ATTTGAGTAATCATTATTGCATGCGGAACAACAGTTGGTTGGGAGTGAAGTAACATCAGTGGCAGCAATCACTTCTCATGTTGATTCATCTTTGCCACCTCCTGATCACATATCCTCAACAATGTACGATCTAGTAACATTAACATAACTCTATTTTGACTAACTTCATATGAACATTCCTTGTCCCTTAAGGGTATTTGAGAATGGAAGTTCTGGAGTCTTTGTGATGGTCGTATCCTCGAAATCCCCAAAGGTACAAGTTCATTTCTTAAAGCATTGCACTCTTTATTTACACTTACATTCTATGATTCGCACTTAGGTCCTCTGGCGGATTGTGGGATTGAATGGAACTTTGCAAGTAGAGCGAGCGAGCAAAGATGGGAAGAATGGATACACTGTAAATGTTCCTATGAGCTTCTCTTTTCTTTCTTGCCTCGGATCCTCTTATCTTTACCATTAAAACAAAACCTCAGGTGTCACTATTTTCTGGGGATAGCCAAAACAGAAGCTGGTTTTATCCATTTAGTGGCGTGACTAATGAACTTAAAGCTTTTCTATCTGATATCTCAGAGGCCACCATTAAGGTAAAGTCACCTAAGATTATCAAGTAACAGAAGCAGATAACAACAATTACATTTCTATTTCAACTTCTTCCTTTTGAGCAGAAGAATAGCAGCCACAAGTTGGAGCCACGCCTTTCTTTTCTCGAAGGTGCTCGGGATGTTGCTGTACTGGATGCAATGCTTGAATCCAGCAAGAAGGGAGGTACGCCTGTTCAAGTTAGAAAATTTTAGCTTCACCTTGAGAGCATTAACAAAGTAAATTGTTATGGAGTTGGAAGGAATAAGCAAATCTTGAGTATGATTTGGAATGTGATTGAGATTTATTGATTGTACTTCAAGTGAGGAACAAAGCATAATGTTCAATGGAATTCCATTCATTTTGGATTGTTGAGCCACAACAAGTAACTCTGTCTAGCAACTAAATCACTAGAATTTATCATCTATCAGCTGCTCCACCAGAAGCTAACAGAGAAGCTAGGAGTAAGTGAGCGTACATAATGCCACCATTTGGGAGGTATGTAGAGCATTTCACCTTCCTCCAGTACACAATCCACGAATTCCAAATCCGCAATTTTCGGGAACTCTTTCTCGTCTATCTTGTCTAGATCAACCTTTTAAAAGATCATGTTAATATCCTTGTCTGATTACCAACTGCAGACATTCAAAGACAACCAAGAAAGTAACCTGGCTGGAGTTGCAAAGCATGGATTCAGGGTACGGGTAAAGCTCGTCTGATAACGATGCATGATAGAGCCTAATGTACTTCTTGCCTACAACCTGAATGGAGTGTAAAATCAATCCAGGTAGTTCATTGGCATTTGCAGAGTATTTATTTATTACCTGAGCAAGTATATTGTGATGAGGATCATGATGCAATGGTGTAACAGTCCCTGCAGGACCAAACCAAGCATTAAGAGATCTGATTTCTCCACCACCAACGAAGCAGTAGTCCGGTATAACAACATCCTGCCTGAGTTCGCAAATCTGGAATACAGACATCATATTACTCCAGCAACAGCTTGATATCACGAAATGCAGTGAGTTCATTCATACCTGATCGAATAACTGGTGCTGCGCCAAGTAAACAGTATCTGCGGAACTACTAGATTTGCTGGACTGAATCCTCCCAATAAGATCAGAGAATGTGATTAGCTCTTGCCGCCAGTCCGGGGACAGATAGTTTTTCCCAACCTGGATATTTGTATACAAGATGCAAGAAAACAGCATTGCAAAACTGATGATTTCTAGCTTTCAAAAGATTAAAGATACCTCAACTGGAACAGTACGGAAGCCTGCAACTCTTTTAAGGTAATTTACATCATTCCATCTTTCCTTGGCTGGCCAATTGTCCATGGAATCACTTATTATCACAGGATAACCAGGAAGAAAATGTTCTTCCAAAAACTCTTCCAGTGACAAGCCACATTTCTTCTCCACTGCCCTACAAGAAAGTGACTTTGCAGGCAGGAACTTAATGACCTGCTTCCACAGTAGATTAACAAGTCACTCAAAAACAAGAAGAGAGATTTCCTAAGGCAAAGAAAGAAGCAAAGCATGATCCCTTCAAGCAGCAAAGAGACAAAGTCCTAATTCAGATTAGCAAGATTTAAAACACTTTTTGCCTAGTCTTGCAACAATCCACATCAAGGGGTTGTACCTAAAATCCTTCAGAAGCCGCACGCCACTGAATGGAATAAAGAAATGGTGATAAGGGTTTTTTTGGGGAGGTTTATAGAGACAGAGGACCGGAGAAGAATCTCACCTCCGACAAGGTGAAATCTTGATACCATTCACTTTTCTTTCCGCCGTCATCTAATCGTCTCAAAGCTGAAGTGACCTTTCTAATACAGGAATTCAAATCCTCTCTCAGAGTCAAACCGCCCATTATGAGTCCCATGTCGAGTACTTTGAGGGCGAGACTGAACTCCCCCTCCCCGGATGAAAAATGATGTTTGGCTACTTGAAGACAGGCCATGGCATACGCGTCGCGCCAAATGGGAAGAACAGAATGCCATGGTCCTGAGTGTAACTGTTCCCATGCCATCTCCCTAGCCGCCTCCGCCGCTCGATTATCCCCCGCGGCGGCTCGCGTTGCAATCGATGCGAAAGCATAGCCTCCTGCTTCCGTTATTCCATGCAGAAGGTGGGAAAGGTGGGAATCGAGGATTGGTGTATCAAGAGAATCGACCGGAGCGGCAGACATTAGGAAGACGGTGCTTTTCAGGCAAATCAAATTGATAACGAAATTGGGTCAAATTTCCAACCCTAATTTAAACCATCATCCTCAACATTGTACAACTAACATTTTTTCTATTTTTTGCAGAAAAACTGCTACTTTGAAAGGGGTTCAAGAAAATCTGCAAATTTTCAGACTCCACGGCCACCAGATTTAGCCACCTTTCTCTGCTCTATTTGACCTATCTCAGGGCACTGCATTTCTGTCCAGCTTAAAGGAACCATCGTCGCACCTAAAACACAAATTAAAGATTCAATCTTGATACAAAACTTAAGAGGATCACCAAAGGAAGAACGAAGACCTGCTGCACTTTGTGCACAAACAACGCCAAGTTCATTCTTTGCCGTTGACAGATAGTAAGCCCGCGCATCGCCAAGAGACAGCTTTCCCAGAGTCAAGAAAACAAGAAACAGAGAACAGCAGAAAAATCAGACATTATACATCAACATGTTACGGAGGATACAACAAGCGCTCTAACAACATCACCGGGACGAAAGGATGAGTGCATTTCTACTTTGTCAATCTCTGTCGCTCTTACATCTTGTTGCCTGCCCAATCAAGAAAATCTCTGTAGTATTAAACTGACATTCCCAGCCATGTTAAGACATTTCACCTGATTGATCCAGTGAATTTTTCCCTTACTGACTTGGAGCCTACACATATTATATCTACAGAAGCCATTTTCGCCATTACTTTTGTGACCTTCAACACACAGAGATTAAAAGATGCAGTGCAAGGAACCGTCAAGTTTAAACTTCTTCTTACCTTTGCAATGACAAGGGAACCAGGCTCGGGAACAGGACCATGAGCCTTGTGACCTTTCACCTCAACTGTTGGTCTCTAAAGTTTTTCGCAGGAAAAACACGTTAGCAATTAACAAGAGACTATGAATGAGGATGGGTTTTTGGAAGGAATGCCTGGTCGCTGAAGTCTATTGGAGGATGATTGATGACGCTGAAACCCGCAAGAGAAGCGTATATAGTTTTATTGTGGTCTGAAGCATAAGCACCGGTACCCGCTTTCACCTCTGATACCTTCCCTAGCACTTCGCCTGGCGTTACAAAAATGCCATCTTCCCTCTCCATTCTGTTCTTCTGTGATAACGGAGAATTCCTAATGTCCGTCGCGCAGTGCTGCTTTCTTCAACAATCAAAATTCTGTGATGAAGGAGGTGAAGTCCCTTCTTTTTACAGTACTGAACCCTGGATTTAAATGGGCCGGCCTAACGCCATATCTTTCGCTTGGGCTATATCTATTTTATTCATCCTAGGGATTACAATTACATTCTAATTGACGACTGATTAGTTCACTGTATTTGGAATTGGGTTTCTTTTGTTTCTCCATCTCAAGCCTTCATCCGCCATGTCTTCTCCTGCTGAGTACTTTCTCAATTTCTTCTTTACATTGTTTTTACTTGTTATTTACATTGCCGCGTAATTTCATACGGCCATATTTGCATTCTATACCAGAGCGCTGCCATGTATTTTAATCAAGACTGAGCTTAGATTGCGATGATCGTGTTATAGTTCGCATCTGTAAATATATTATTTGAAAGTGCGGTTTATTTTTTTATTTATTCTGTGCCACAGATACTACAAGTCTCTTCCACCTATAACGAAAACATATGGAACTGCGTGCTTGTTTGTCACGATTGCTTGTCAAGTGGGGTTACTCAATCCTCTGCATATCTGTTATGAACCTTACTTAGCATTCTTTCATTTTGAGGTACGTCGCTTGTTTTATTTTCTGTTTTATACCTAAAAATTTTACCAAAATGACACAAGGAAGCTCTAATTTTGTCTATCAGCATTCTTAAAAATCGCTCCTTTTGGAAATGCTTATGAAATATAAATATATATATTTGTGTGTGTTTATGTTTTTGCCATTTGCTCTTTATGAACACAAATGAGTGATTCTAGTTCACATCAGAAGAGACTTGATATCCTATGTTCTGTCTCCTGGCATGAACTGATCAGCAGGAGTCTTTCCAGAATCTTCATTTATGCTCCCATTTTTGCTGTTTTTGTTCATTCTCAAGAATAATGTGGAGCTATTTGTGACGTTTTGCCATTTTATCAATGGGATGTGGATATTTTAATTATATTCTAATCCTTTCTCAGGTTTGGCGATTATTTACCAACTTCTTTTTCCTTGGAAAGTTTTCTATGAATTTCGGGATCCGCCTCTTAATGATGTATGTGTAACTAAATACTACTAGATTTTACCTTATTTAATATGATTCTGATATTCAGCTTTCATGCCGTGAATATCCAAAATATTGCATCATAATTTCATGTTTGTAGAGCTAGATATGGAGTTCAACTGGAAACTGGAACCTTCCAAAGACGCACAGCCGACTTCTTGTGGATGATGCTCTTTGGAGCTTTCTCAATATTAGTATGATATGTTTGTTCATTTTCATGTCTATTATAATTGCATTTGAATCTTCTTATGCATGATTCATGGTTTTCTCTTCCATGGCAACAAAGTATGACTTATAAATATTCCTTCTTTACTATGCTGATTTTGAGTTCTGGCTATGTTCTCTTTGTCTTTGTGATTAGCAGTGCACCCCACCATCGGCTTAGGTTATGACAAAAGGTTTTGGTATCTATTGGAAACATTTTTATAACTCCATATTTTCTTTTTTATCAGGTTTTATCTGCCCTACCCTATTTTGGGTCCCCATTTTTAGGGATATCTCTTGTTTTCATGCTTTTGTACCTCTGGAGTAGAGAGCACCCTAGTGCCAGTATAAACTTATATGGCCTTCTGACTATTAAGGTAATGCTCATATATTGTTGTAACCACTATAGTTTTTTTCACTGATATCTGTGCAATCTCGCAGGCTTTTTATTTGCCATGGGCAATGCTAGGCTTAGATGTCATCTTTGGTTCTCCAATCATGCCTGATCTTCTGGGTATTACGGCTGGACATCTTTATTACTTCCTCTCAGTGTTGCACCCACTCGCAGGCGGAAGGAACATACTCAAGACACCTACGTTTCTGTATCCTTTCGATTTGATAATTTTATAGTAGTAGTGTTGATTAAACATACGGTCAGCTTAAACAGGTCTTCTGGTATGAAGTGAGAATATTCAACTCTTTTAGTTGGTTCGTGCTTCTCTCGAAAAGGTTGATGTGTTTCCTTTAACTATTTTTCTTAGACAAAAGCTAGTACTACGATGGAGAATCGGAGCACCATCTGCAACAACCAATGCCCCGGTACAGGACCAAAGCACAGGAGCATTTAGGGGAAGATCATATCGTCTAGGTAGATCTTAATGCTTCACCGATTACTTGTACTAATGTGTTTTTGACACTGGAAATTGTAACACAACAGTTCAAAATTTGAAAAACCACTTCCTTTTTTTATAAAGTATAATGTATAGAACAAGTCTTTTATTTTTGCTATTCACAATTGCCTTTGTTAGTTTAGTTAGTGCTTAAAAGAGTAATGAACCTCAGGGCTGATGTCTCTGCAGAAAATCGAAAAGGTGAAATGGAAGAGCCCTTTGCTTTGTTTTATTTATTACATTAGGATAATGGTAATGACAATGAAACCATGTTCTTGTCTGTTTACTCCAATGCAGGGCAGGTAACTTGTTGTAGAGAAGCTTGACTGGTTCTCGACCAATCTCACAAGTCGAGGTAAGGGATATCGGTAGTCTTTGAATATGGCGTTACGATTAAGCCCAACATATAAGAAACAGGACTATCACCAGACCCCCCTCTGGGAGTATTGGCTAGCCTCGGGGCCAGTTGAAAAATTAAAACTGGCTGCGCTGGTTTCCATTAGTACAGACAATAAACGACAAGATTCTCTACTCAGTGAGTAGAAATTTACTGACAACCCACCGGACCACAACTAGCCAAGAGACTTGGGACCAAACACCTTTCACTTCTTGCACCAAGTAATTCATGAATCTACATTACATTGGTATGCTAGTGAAATGAAACGTATGCTACAATATAATTCACTTGGTATGTTAAAATGACTCTAAGTTGAATGTCCTTGTGCATCGACTTTTCTCCTTATATTTCATATCCGTTGACACTTTCGATTATTATTATGATTCGGTTGGATTATTATTCACGTATATTGTCTCATTATGTTAACATGACTCTAGGTTGATTGTCGTTGTGCATAGACTTTTCTCCTTATATTTCATATTCGTTAACACTCTCGCATTATAATTATGATTCAGTTGGATTCTAAAAATTTAAGTAGAAAAACTGGATGCATTGAATTCTGGCAACTGGTTGTTGTTGATTCTCTTCTATATAAAGCAGCTTCTAGGTACTAGTTTCATAACTTATACAAACAATGAAAAAGTGTGTTCTCATCTTCCTTGTTGCTCTTCTTATTGCAGGTGAGGCTTCAGCCAGAGACTTTCCTGGTGTCGGATTAGATGACGAGAAGAACTACGCTTCTTACAGTGGATTAGGTGGCTACTCCGGACTTGATGGCCGTGGGATTCCATTCGGAGGACTCGGTGGTGGGATATTCGGCACTGGCGGCCTCGGAGGAACCAGTAGTTTCGGTGGTATGGGTGCTGGGATTGGAACCATGCCGGCCGGTGGCGTAGGAGGCATCGGAGTGATCCCTTCAGTCGGTGGCACTGTACCAGGTGCTGGGATCGGAGGCGTTGCACCAGGCGTCGGAAGTGGAGGTCGAGGTGGTGGTTCCAGGCCAAGTTATCTCACAATTCCTTGATCACTTTCCTTCTACGTATTCTCATGCACTTCTTTTTGCTTCATTGCCGTGTCCGTGTCCAAGTGTCTGTTTGCGTGTCTGAGAATGAAAAAGGACTTTTTAGTCAAATAATAAATAAAATTAATATGACACGTGTAAAGTTGAGATTGGTAAGATTATCCAGGAGGGGATATGGCATCCACGTGGCGGAATATTATACGCTAAGGCTTACATTAGGCATGGATATTATCCTGATCAAGAGCCTCTCAAATGAGATAGCCAGCAAGTGAGTCTTAGAGAGAGTGATCAATCAACTGGGACGCTTAGCAATGACAACGAGCAGCATGGCATCATTTACCACTTGCGGGTTCGCAGTGACGACTTCTCGTGTAGCTGGTGCTGCACCTAAGCCACCGTCGATGCTCTACGTAGCTTCAAAAAGCACAAGCCGGTATTCAAGGCTGGTGGTTCGGGCTGAGGAAGAAGCTGCTGCTGCTGCACCACAACCTTCGGCAACTGCTACCGTGGACCCTCCGAAAGTCGTCAAGCCTCCCCCTGTTGGCCCTCCTAGAGGATCAAAGGTAACAAACTGGACATTTAAGTCTATCAATGATCAAAAACTGCTAATCACAAAGATTAATTGANCCGGTATTCAAGGCTGGTGGTTCGGGCTGAGGAAGAAGCTGCTGCTGCTGCACCACAACCTTCGGCAACTGCTACCGTGGACCCTCCGAAAGTCGTCAAGCCTCCCCCTGTTGGCCCTCCTAGAGGATCAAAGGTAACAAACTGGACATTTAAGTCTATCAATGATCAAAAACTGCTAATCACAAAGATTAATTGATATGTAAAGGTGAGAATTCTGAGGAAGGAGTCATATTGGTACAAGGGAGTGGGTTCAGTGGTTACTGTTGATCAGGTGAGAGTATTGCCACAGATTGATTTCCTATAGATTTACAATATCTGATGCATTACTTACATTTTGATTGATAACTCTCCAGGATCCCAAGACTCGGTATCCAGTTGTCGTGCGGTTCAATAAAGTAAATTATGCCAATGTATCTACAAACAACTACGCCTTGGATGAAGTTGAAGTGCTTCCATGATATGTAATTTGTAGCATCTACGTATATCCAATGTTCCTTACGCCCGTCATCTGTATGCATTGAATCTGCTAAGATAAAAATGCAGTAAATTTTATGATTCAATGGCTAAAGGTGTTAAAACATGACCGCATAGCGATTAAACATATGATCTACGATTTCAAACAATCAAGAATCAACTAAATGGTATGTCACCCGTTTTCAGTATGCAGTGAATCTGCTAAGATGAAAATCGAAGTAAATTTCTTATGAATCAATGGCTAAAGGGTGTTAACACATGCCGCATAACGATTAAACATATGATCTACGATTTCAAACAATCTAGAATCAACTAAATGATATGTCACCACGTACCGATGCGATGCAAGGCAAACTCCAGTACATCAATTGTCCTGTGATCCTGTTCTGTTTATTCTCAAAACTTCTTTTTAAGGATCTATTTGCATCATTAGTAATCAATATACGGAAATCATACATAAAATTGAGTATGGTTAAGACAAAATTCTAAAATGACATACAAGGTGTGTTTTCTCTTGTAGTTGTTACTTCAACTTGGTGGCTCCAGCTTCTAGTAGCAAAGACTGGAGCTCCCCTTTTTGATGAAGCTGAACAGTGTCTGCACGACAAAAAATAAGGTAATAGTTCAGTATTTGGACAATAACACAAAGTTGGACAAGTGAAGTACCTGAACAACCACCAATGTGCTTGGCCCCTGTATCAAATATTCAATTAATGATAAAAAACAATATGAAAAAACGATGATGAGATCAATCCCGCTTTTTGTACCTATGAACACATTTGGAACTGTGCTTTGTCCTGTAAGTTTTTCCAAAGTTTTCTGCAGCTTTGATCCTTGCGACCCTGGAAATGAGCCTCTTTTCATTATTTGATCTTTGAAACAACCAGAAGAACAGCTAACTCGGGAATCAAGATTTGAAGAATTAAACAATCAAATAAGCACAATAAATGAATAAGAGCACCCTTTGGTAGGTTTTGATCTAGATGATGCAATAGTAATATCATTCTAGGCCAATAATTCTAAGGCATTATTTTCCCATTCCCAACAATATCATTTGCGCGTTAATCTCACCTAATTCGTCCAATTCAACAACAAAAGGCTCCACCCCAAGCATCTTGAACAAAGACTTCACCTTGGAAGAATAACTGACATATAAATCACGCAGCAGAAGGTGGATATGAATTCACAATGAATAGATCAACAGAATCATAGAGTGATTAGGTATTTACATTAACCCTTACCCACACCAAGTCTTGGAATAAACAACAACTGAATTTTCAGAAATAGTCTTATTCACATCATCTTCCAGTCCAGAACCCGCAGAACTGGAATTCACGGCTCGAATCTTAACAGACCCTAAAATTCGCGATCGCTGCTTCAACCCATCTCTAGGTCGCGGTCCAGGAAATACATGAACCTGGTTCCGAAAAGACAATGTGGAACCCGATGAAATAGATACAGATTCTAAACTTCCCATCATTACACGCGATGTCGCCGCCATCGACAGCATTTTGGTACGTACAAAATATCCTGAACTTTCCGGTTACTTACGCCTTCTATTTTCTTCAGAAGATAAGAAGCTCATTATTGGGCCTACTAAAGCCCGATATTTATACAACTGGGCCCAATAAAAGAGGCATTTGTGGGAACATGTTCGTCCAAAACGAAACCATACGAAGTCGTGAGGTGACGTCGCTTTCCTAACCCAATCAAACCAAACCCTAAGCTCCGCCGTCAATCCACTGAGGTCTGGGCCACCGGAGACTGAAGTCACAGTTCCGTTTCAGGTCAGATCTCAATTCAATCACGTATCTCTGATAACAACCTCAAGATTCTCGTAACATTATCCTTCCACCAATAATAACTCACTCAGTTTCCACTGATCACCACATAAACTCAAATTCTTATTTCTCAGTGGATATTGACGGGGATAATCGATTACAGAAAGTGATCGAGATAGAATGAAGCTGTTTTGGCGTATTTAGACTTGCATTTTTGTTCACTGATCTAGCCAGCCACATGATGTGTATTTTATTGAATCTTTAAACTCCATAAAGAAGGAAACTTGATTGCTATTGCTGCTACTGTTAATGATAAGACTAGAGCTACATGGTGACTGAATAAAAGGTTAGACATGAATGATTAGAGAAGATCTGTTATGTACTTGAACTAGAATGTTTGTGATCTAGGAAGCTAGCTATATATAAGTTGGTGTTCTTGAGTTATAATCATCAAAATGCTGAAATGCATTGTCCTATTGATGCGCCTTTGTTGTTTGTTTTCTGCTTCATCTCATGCTTCCATGCTCTAGCAATGTCTTCTGATAT
This sequence comes from Utricularia reniformis, assembly GCA_009725065.1. Lineage (NCBI taxonomy): Eukaryota > Viridiplantae > Streptophyta > Magnoliopsida > Lamiales > Lentibulariaceae > Utricularia > Utricularia reniformis. The sequence goes on from RWGZ01000238.1 coordinate 10,943, forward strand.
CTTGATAGCATCCGCAGATGCACCTGAGATTCCTCGTCTTGTGAATCCAGCAGCGTAAAGTCCAGCTTTTCCTTTCCAGCCATTTGGAAATGGGGATATTGGGAAGCCATTTTCAGAGAACAAGTCAGTTTCCTGTTTACAAATAAGTTTTAACCCCATGGATATGATGAAAAGGGGAATTTTTTTGTTACGTACCTGGAGCCATTTAGGCACATTGCTCCTGTAACCTGTGGCGAAAATGACTGCATCGATTTTCAGCATTTCACCATTGATAAGCTCTACGAGACCTGGAGAAAGCTTTTTGATTTCAGGGACTAGTTGTATCTCCCCGGATCTGATCTTCTCAAGAGCACCTATGTCGAGAACTGGGGATTTTCCATGAGTGTTCTTCAGCTCTAATGGACCGAGTGATGGCCGTTTTAGGCCGTATTTTTCGATGTTTCCTAGGATCATCCATGACAGAGCCAACAAGACCTTGTCTACTAGCCACAAAGGGAGCCATTTGAGCATGAACATGGCCATCTCAAAAGTTGATTTCCCAAATATCTCTCTTGGCAGTACATGAACCTGAGTGAAATGAAAGAGCATGAAAACTAAAGCCAGATTGAGACATGGAGATAAAAACTCACCGAGCTTCGTACAACCATGGCTGGATTGGCCTTATGGATGCAAAGATCAAGAGAAAGCTCCATACCGGAATTCCCACACCCGACAACGATGACTTTTTTCCCTCTGAATCTCTCTCCGGACTTGTAATCACAGGCATGGATCACTTCACCGTCGAACTCCTCCAGTCCTTGTATCTCAGGCACCACTGGTTCTGCATTCTCTCCGGTAGCCACAACCAACTGTTGACAAATATATT
>RWGZ01000239.1:0-11792 GCA_009725065.1 Utricularia reniformis
AATATTCATAATATTTGATCATATCTCCATATATGATTATCCATGATCAAATCATATATATGCGTCCATATGCACTCATTTGATATGATCTTGTTTCCTTCAATATCTCTTTCCATAACTGTTGATATCTTAGATCATTGGGCCCCACCATATCTCAGTTCGGTCCTCTGCCGATTGTTTCGGTTCCTTTGTCACCTTCGGTCCTCTAGCGATCGGTACCAATACCAACTATCTCATCTTCCATGCGTACTCCGATCGACCACAATGACGATCATCATCCAAGTGTGACCGATCGATAACAATATCGATCTCCACACTTAACAATATTCCCTCACGTTACCATTGTAAATTTGAGACATTTACTGTAGAGGCGGTTGGTGGCAAATTGTACTCATCATGCCGTATGACGTATGGGAAGATGAAGTGTCCTTTGGAATAGGAAACGACACATGCCATTCTTGGGTTGGACACGTTATTAGGGTTAATGGGACCGATGATATGGAAGTCATTGTCTCTTATTGTATCGGTCCCATACCCGTTGCTACAACGGAAAGGATATTCAGTATTTTTCAATGTATCGAATTGGTCCATGATTGATCCTCATTGGAAACAGAGGAAACCAATTCCATATATGTTAGGCTTCCGGTTGCAACCGCAACCCAAGGGGCTAGTGATGGGAATAGAAGGACTGGATATCGCATAAAGGCCGCAACCCACATAGGAGGGCCGATCCAAGGTTAAATGATGGGTTATTTCGGATGATTACGAGATTAAAGCCCAGGGCAATCAAGCCTAGGGGTGGGATTTAGTCGGTTAAGCGAGTAAATGGTCAAAATTTTTTCGGTTAATTGGTTTTCAAGCCCAAAATTTGAAAACCGAAACTGAATCGTTTAACCGCTTTATAAATTTATAACCGACGGTTAAACGGTTACTATTTAACCGTTAATTTTGTAAAAAAATTTATACAAACTTTATTCAATAGTCAATCTTTTTTTGATAGCTTGATTTTCATACTTACGAGAACGATTTTTATACTTTCGAGAAATTTATTATGTTAATCTAGATCAAGCATTGAACTCGGGCTAGACTTTTGAGAAATAAAATAAAATTCTTTTGAATTCATCATTTTATCAATAATCCACAAAAATTGTCAAGAACAAATTCACAAAAAATAATATAATAATACATTATTATCATGTTTAAAAATATTTCAAAATATTAAATATAAGACCTTAAATCTAAAATTAGAAAGTAAATAAAAAAAATATTATACATAAAAATAATCATATAAAATATTCAAATGTAAACATTTACATAAAAAATGTCGTAAAATTGTCCATAAGCAAATTAAACATAACACAATACATTTAACAAGAACAAAAAGATGCAACATAACCAAAAATTAAACATAAGAATTCAATATTATCATGCTTAGAAAGATTTTGAAATACGAAAACTTAAATATAAAAACAAGAAAACCATAATACTAAAAAAATTCTAAACACATAAAATACTCACAAATTGCCACAAAATATGCAATTAATCATATCAAAAAATGAAAATATTACTAGAGTATATTGAAAGACAGAGTAACGATAGAACATAGAAAGAATTCTACAAAACCTAATATCAAGTAAGTATAATTTCTTTTATTTAAAAAATTGAAATATGCGTCATGTGACATCTGAGATAGGGGGTGGGAAATAATTGCGTGTATTAATTAAATAATTTAATTTGTTAACCGACATCAAACCGATATTTATAAATAAAACTGATTACCGACCGTATAATCGTTTTAACCGATATTAAACCGAACCTAAAAAACGATTAGCCATATAACCGACAACGTTTAACCGATTAAAATCGGTTCAGTTCGGGTACGGTTCCGCGGTTGGGTGGAAAATGCCAATCCCAGCAAAGTTAGGCTCGGATGGAAAATGCCCCGCTGAAAATGCAAGTATAAGATCGGTCCACAAAGAGTGTGACAGATCCATCCGATCTATCCCACCACGTGGATGCTGACATTTTCTATAAGCAAATAAGTATATCTATGGTAGGCACACATATTAAGTAAATTGATAGATTTCATGGAGATTTGGTAATGGAATTGGAGCCAAGATCAGTGAAGGACGTTGGCAACTCGCTACTATATAAAGGAGGAAGTTTGGAGATCAAAGAGACACCATGTTCTATTCTTGCAAATCGAAATTTTCAACCATAGTTTGTTATTTACTTATTTTCGCTGTGTTGCTCCTTGCTTTTTCGTATTTGTCCCAATCAATACTGTATTGCCACTCTTCAAATAATCAATTGAATTAGTCAAGAGGATTCTCTCTCTCAACGTTGTGGTTTTTTCCCATCACTTTTATTTCTTCCTTTCATTAAAGTTGTCTCCACAAAAAACAAAATTAAAAACCGGATTTTGATCATTGATTGTGATCAATACTCCGTGACTATTGGTGACTTCCTAAAAAGGAACAACAATAATGACATTACAAACAAGGAAATAAAAGCTACACGCAGCCCATTGATTTTTCTTTTCTTGTGTCAACTTGATCAACCATCTTACATCTCATTGTCTTCTTACCTAGGAGGGATGAATGGTCATGAGAATGTTTCAAGATAAAATATTAAAAAAACAATAAGCATATAGAAGCTAAAAGAATCAAAAAATCACAAAGAAATGTAAACATGTAAAAGTCTGCATTATTATTTATCTTGCATTGCCGGCATTGTGATCCCGATAACCCACCCTAAGCCGCAAAGTTACATTTCGAATTTAATATTTGTTTCTTTATTTGATTAGTTTAGTATACATTTTAACAATGTAATACTCTTCTATTGAAATAAGTGAATGAATCATATTTCATGTTTTCCTTATTTCTCTCTATTTTAACAAAAAGAATACTAGAAAAGTGATTTGATCTTCAGCATCAAATATGAATTAGTATCGCTTGTGGCGCATCGTTTTAAATTTAAAAATAATTCATTCAAAGCTGATGTCCTTCAGAATACACATGAAGTAAACTACCTTTCTCAGAAGCAATTGTCGTTGTTGATGAACTGAGATTCAAAAACATAAAAGAAGGTCAAGAAAAAAAGATTATAATATGCATCCCTACATCTCTATTTTTCTCTCTATATTCATTCTCTACAACATTATTATTATTTATATAATATAATGTGTAAGTAAATATCTCTCAACTTCCAAATAAAATAAGTCTTATGTATTATAATAATAATTATTATTATAATAATAAAAAACTCAAGAAAATATTTTATATATATAATTATTATACAACAATTCCAAATATATTTAAAAAATTTTATACCATTCTGAGTTCATTCATATTAAAATTGCCCATCAAATTTGATATTTTATAGATTATGAACCAGATTTAGAAAGAATGTGATTAATCAAATAGACACATTGGGGAAACATATAACTTGTATGAACTAATTAATCTCATTATGGGATAATACTCACCAATCACGGTTACATTTTTTAACAACCATAGTTGAATGCAATTTTGGCTATTATGCCATGTGTGTGTCCGGATTTTCATAAATGTTCTACAAACATGGAGAACCTCTACATATATAACTGATTATAATCGGAATTGTGTTTTTGATACCAATCGTGAGCAATTCACGATTGGCTATCGAGACTCGCGATAGCTATGGAGACTCTTGATAGCCACTCGTGAATTGCATCTAAACTTTCTAAAATTCTTTATAGAGTGATGTTTGTAACTTGCTTAAAACTTTATAATAGCTCCAAAGTTTGAAAATTGTATAAAAAACCCCCAAAATTTATAATGGGCACAGTTGACCCCTTAACTTTTAAATAGTTGGCCCTCAAACTTCCAAAATCATTTATAGTTGACTCTTATACTCGTTATTATTTTAAATGTCTCTATGGTTTGTATTTAACTTATTAACATTGAAAATATATAATGACTATACCTCTAAACTTTGAAAATTTTAAAAATAATGGATAAATTTTCAAAACCACTTATATGAAAAAGAGGAAAATCTCTACTATTCACTCGAGGGTCATTCTCAAACGGTTTTGCAATTTACAAACTTTGGGGTATCGCATTTACACTATTTTAAACATTATGGGTCAATAACGCAAGTTTCTCATTCTATATATTTGTAACTCTTTCATTTAATATTATTATTTCAAGTTAATTACTATTCGAATAAATTACTTAAGTCAATAATTGAATATGTATTTTTGACATATTTCATTTTGATGCAGCAAATGAAAAAATATTATTATTTTGTATCAATATAATAGCAAATTGTATCAGAAAAATTAGAGTTCTAATTGTACCATTTAACCATGGAAACTTGAACGCGTCTCAATTATTACATAATTTTCTCAAAATCATTAAATTCTTTTCTTACTTCCATAAACTAAATCCAAGAAAATTTCATCAATTAAACAAATAACATGGGATTCCCTTTATTTAAGAAATTTCAAAACCCTCTACTTAAATAAATAGTATTTTGTTTTAGAATCTATTAGACCGTTTTATCGTAATAGTATATTTGATACTATTTTAACACAAAATACAAATTTCATTTTCTATGTTCTATAAAAATAAAATATATCAAATACATACTCGATTTTTGTCTTACGTATCCATTTTGTTTCTTATTCGAATAGATCTCAAAAGCGACACCATGGAAGCGGAGATATAAACCTAGAAAAGCTCATCCGCTAACTTTCTGGGGCTTTTTCGCCCATTTAATGCTGGTTGAAAAATCATTTATTTTTTACTGTGATTCTCCTTCTCAGCTTCCGCTTTTTGAGAAAGCTGCAGCGTTGTATTTAGAACGTGGAAGCGTTCTGGGAAGGTAGCTGCTTTGCACATAACACAGACGCTTTAAGAGCACGCATATTTTGTCTTATAAATACACCCCTCCTCCTATGTCGAAATTCACTACTTCGAGAGTTTCGAACACAAATTCGCAGTAAAGTGTACGAAGAAGTCGAAGTTTCCATAGTATCATTTTCTTTTCGATGGATCCATATAATAATTAGTGGTTTGATTTTGATCTTAATCTTCGACTATTATCGACACCGTCCGATTGGAATCGTGAACCTCGGTGGAGCTACCCAGAAATTACCGATGACAATAGCATTCACAAGTTAAGCAATTTTAATTATCGGAATACTAGGAATGCATCGCCTAATGTGAACCGTCAACATCACAAGGTATTGTACATTAAGAAGTTGTGCAAATGTGTTTTTCAAGTGTACTATTCATATGTCTTTGATATAGTTTTTTCAGATGAGAACGATGACAACTCAGAAGATGATCATGAGCTCGAAATCTCGGTGCAAGAGGAAATTGAAACACATAATATGGAACCAGAGGACGATCTAGAGCCAGCTAGATCTGTGCATACTGGTAGTGGTTTAATTCAACGACTACAATGTTCCGTAGAGGAAATGGACATGAGGTACATTCATCTAGCATCACCATTTATCGAATGTGACAATGATATCCCAATTCAAGACGTCGTTACACGAAGTATGACGTTGACGAACCTAATCTAACTGTAAGGATGAAGTTCAAAGATAAGTTTCATTTGTGGTACTTCATTTCACACTTTCATATTTGTGGAGGTGGAAATACATAGTTATAGAGAGCAATTTAGAAAAGTGGGTTATCACATGTGTAATTGGTACATGTTCATTTCATCTACGAGTTGAAACCGTTCATAATAAATGACAACGATAAGGTTTATTTCATGTTGTGGAATGGTGAACCAAAACTTTATTTACTTTTTTGTTGTTGGATTATGTAGGAATCAAAATTCAAACAGTGAAGACACACATAAATGTGAAGTTGACCATAAAGTATGAGCAGACTTGAAACATATTGTAGCGTAGCTTTGGGATGGTTTACAGTTCGTGGGAGTATTCAATGAAAAAATTGTCATAAAGAATGAAGAAATTATTGTACGATAGTATCTGTACAAAACAATAATGGGTTTCTCGAACTATATGATTCACTATGTGTTTTGGGTATGTACGATGGTTCTCCTTTTCAGAACGTTTCCACGTTCTAATTACAACGCTGCAGTTTTATTAGAACGCTTCCATGTTATGAGAAAGATGATTGTCGTAAAATAATGAAGGATTTTTCAACCTGCTAAAAAGCCAACTTTCTAGAAGAGGATGTCCAATTTTTTTAAAAAACATTAAATAAAATATAAACACGACGAATAGAACCATTGGGCCATGCTAATATAGTTCAATTACAAAGCCGATGTTCATATGGGGCTTTTTCGGATCCACGTTTCTGAAACTGTTCACCCATATTAACGACCCATCCACCACGACTTTCTCTCGATCTGCACTCTCACCGGAAGTAAAGCAACAGTGGGTTGATCCTGATTTGGAAGACACGGTTTGCCTTTCCTTGTCCAAATTTAACATCTTTACTGTTTGACCTAACGTCTAGCTGCGAGATTGGAGTTGAGGAGTTAAGGTATGTGATATCAGATGCGTGATTTTATCGATTCCCTGAACGTGCAATATACTAATGTATTCACTGCATGGGTTCGTCCGTGACTTCATTTTAACTAGGATAGGAATATCATTTTTTGCATAAATCTGTTTTCAAGATATTTTCTGCATATAACCCAAAATATTTTCTCATAGAATCCTAATTTGCACTTTTTTAAGATGGAACCCTAAATCCTAATCCCAATTTTAACTTATCTCTGCATATTTGTGCGAATCTTTAGTTTATTTTATTGGGTGATCTGAATCACAATATCAGTTTATCCGTAGTTTGATTCATGGGTGGGCATGGAGGGAAGAAAGCGAGATCAAGTGCCACACCCGAGTCTGTGACTCGGACTGGGGCTCCATTGTCTCTGAGGGTTGAATCACGAGGAAAGAATAAGAATCATATCAACGCAAAATCAGAGTTAAAATTGGATCATGTGATAAGTCTTGCTGTGTGGACGGCCGGAGCACCTATCCCACCACTAGCCGCTTTTTTTGGAGAACGTTTGGCTGCCACGGCTGAGGTCATACTTAGTCGTATCGAACCTTCTCTGTTTGTTTGTGAAAGGTTTGTTCTGTTGCACTTCAGTTTTATTGTTTCTTACTTGATTGCTTATGTGTATTCTTAATATTTTTTTCTATTCTTACTTCTTTCTCATTATATGAATTCTACATGTATGGAGTGTGTGATATACTTCCTTTGGAGCTTTGATATTGGTTATTGGGTGAATTGGCTACTTGAGAATGACTTTGGTATAACTGAAAGCCGTTTCAGTATGATTTGTGTAGTTTCGTTAGTAATCCTTTGAAACTAACTACATATGTTTTGGCCTATGGGATGTATGAAAAAATACTCTTTGTAACTTGACACTATCTTTTGTTATGCATTTGCTTTTAATTTTTTTTAATATTTTTAATTAGTAGGTTGAGATATTCTCATGCTGATGTCAATCCATTTTTAATATGTTTTGCTTGGTTAAGTTTGTATTATATGCATTTTCTGCTATAAAAGTTACATTTATTTTGCTCTTGCATTGCCGATGGGGTGTTTAAAACTAGAGTTTGATGCATTTTACTTATTTTATTGCTATCAACAAATGTAAAAGTGAGAAGACAAGTTCATATTGAAACATGTTACTTGTTCAATATGTTTGTGTAATGATTTCAACAAATGGGAATTGAAGTAGCAACCGTGTATTTCTTTTAGGACCATGCTTCAGTGTTAAATTGTAAAACTTCTTGCACTGATGATTACCTTGTCCTATACAGATGTGAAACCATTCTGCAGCCTGATAACAACTGCACGAAACGTCTCGAAACGAGCAAGCGTAAGAAGAAAATCACCAAGAACATTGTTGTCTTCAAATGTCACTTTTGTTGTCATCGAAACACAATTCGTGGAACCCCAAAAGACTATCTAAAAGTGATATGTCCACCAAAATCTGAATCAAAGTCTTTTATCTCCAAACCCGCAAAGGATGCCAACTCAGTGGAAACTAGAAATACTGTCACTGATGTTGATCGAGTGGAAGGCATTGTTGCTATGCCGAATCTTGGGACAACCGATGCTGCAACTCCTCCTTTGAAAACACTTTCTTTGCTAGATTCAAAGATGAAGAAGCGAACTCGGTCTAGAGCTAAGAAAGTTGGTGCCATTGAATCTAAGTCATCTAGAGATGTAAATTTTGCTTCTTCAAGTAAGAGAATGAAAAAATCATGGATAACTCTGAAAGAGATAAGTGAGCATAATGTTGTTGATAACAAGTTTGTAACCCCTATTCCATTCTTTATTTGAGATCTCTCTTAAATTTACCTTCATGATTGAGTTATGATGCGATAGGGAATGAATATCAAAGGGAGCATATTTGTTGTGATTTAGAAAAGTTGATCAAATCAATTATATATCTTTTTGGTTGAGTGTACTTCAATGTGGTGTAATGCTTTGTTGTCATTTATCTTCATTGTGGTGGAAGACCATGCTAACGAATTGTCTATGAGATGCCAAACTTGTTCAATTTAGGATCAAAGTACTCATGTTGGGTGATATTTTTCGCACAACACTTTGATTAAATAGTTCAACTAGTGTGTGGTTGATCGTATGCTGATGTGGCTTTCATTGGCTTGGGCAACCGTCGGGTGAAGTAACGTCGATTACTTATACCGTCTTCGATAACTAGTTCATTCATTAATTATTGTTACAGTTCTTTTAATTAATTAAATAATTGATTAATTTGAAATTCTAGGGATAAAATTAGTTAAAATAAAAAATAAAAGCCAATTCACTATTCCTAAATTACCAGTAGATTATATTTAATTCTAATTCGCCGTCGGTCTTCTTCCGGAGGTTCTCTCCGCTGCGAGTTAGTCATTGACTAAGGAGGAATAAAAATGAGGTGAGTAAAGAATCTCTTCTCGGTCCTGTCTGCGCTGTGAGATTGATTTGTGGTTTTTAACTTGTGACCGTTGACTCAGTTGGTGAGTTGAGCATCAGGTTATAGGTCGTGTTCTTTTCGTCTGCTTGAATGCCAGGAGGTAGATTATCGACCGTAGATGACAAGATCTCAGTCAAGCATACGAAAAGTCAGTTGGTTAGGGCTGTTATTGAGCTTCCTGAAACTATTTCTGGTAAGGATAAACGCACCTTTACGAACTCTGAATCCCAGAATCCGGACAAGTTATACACACGAGATTTGGTAGCTGCTGTTGGCTATGCATGGAATCTTGCCAATAGGCCTCTTACAATTCCCTTAACTGGAAAAAATCCTACACTGGGAGGTGATTGCGGGGAGCGAGATGGCTTGGTTTATTATTCTGCTGATGAGGGAATATTTAAAGCATCTGATTCAGCTGATACACCATGTTCCTCTAGTTACTGCTCTACAAATGAAAGTTCTGCTAGAAATGGGCAGGTAAATAACGAGAATCCTGAAGTAATGATTTCCTCATTGAGGGCAATTCGTGAAAGTTGTGTTGTTTCTCAATATCCTTATGCTGGAGGACCCACAAAACTGATAAGCATCTATTCATGGATGAACAAAATAGCGTTTCCCAAGCTGAGTCAGCTGAAGAGGGAACAGTTTGAGAGGCAAAGTGGAATTAGATATCATACATGTGGTTCGTTAGCTAGTTCTCGTTGTAGGTTTCTGTTTACTGAACCAATCTTTGCATTGAATGGTATTTCGTCCTATGGGGCTGATATTGAAAAGTCTTCTTCAAATACTTTATCTTGTAAAACTTTTGAAGCGGCATCAGGAAGTAATGTTTTGCCTTGCCCAAGTATTGAAGAAGCAGACTGTTTGTTTCAAGGTTTAAGAACTGATGAGGATTGCCAAGAAACCAATTTGGGTTCGGTGAATAATGTTAGTAAGGGCAGCGCAAAATCTCTATATGATAACGAAAAGAATGATCAAACAACACCTTGTAAAGCCAACTTCTCTGAGGTAGAGTCAATCTTGCCGAAAGAGAAACATCAATATGGAATTGGGAAGCAAGAGCATGCAGTTGCAGGAGCAATGTCTGGGGTATTTGTCAGCCTTTGTCTTCATCCAATCGATACAATTAAGACTCTTATCCAGTCGTCCCGTGCTGATGTCAAACCCCTCCATAACATTCTCCGAACGATAATCTCAGAGAAAGGTACTCTTTGAAATATCTGCACATTTGAAAAACTAAGTTAGAGTATTGGTTATTTCCTCTGAGTTCTTGTTTATTAAATTAGAGCCTGCTCTCAGGTGTATCTGGGCTTTATCGTGGAATCTCTAGTAATATTTTATGTGCAGCTCCAATATCCGCTGTGTACACGTTCACCTACGAAACTGTGAAGAAAAAAGCGGTTCCATTATTTCATAAGGTACCTCTTAAATCCTATTATGGCAGTGAAAAAAAAAAAATTAGGAGCTATCTTCTGTAACAAAACTGTTTTATTTTCTTGCTACCCTGAGTGTATAGGGACTACATTTTTGTAGGAATATTGCTCTTTGGCTCATTGTACTGCAGGAGGTTGTGCAAGTATTGCCACATCATTTATTTTTACTCCAAGCGAACGTATAAAACAGCAGATGCAAGTTGGATATTACTATCGAAATTGCTGGTATACCTTCGTCTTAATGTAAATATGCGTATATTCTTGCTGCTTTCATTTTCTTAAGTTTAATTAATCACTAACCTGTAGTTACTTTTATTGGTGTGGGAAAATCCATGCAGGAATGCTCTGATACAAATTCTTAAAAATGGTGGCCTGCCTTCACTCTATACTGGATGGGGAGCAGTACTATGCAGAAATATTCCACACTCAGTCATCAAGGTTGAACATAATACATTGCTCTTTGATATTTACTGTCTACACATCTTGTTTATATGCAGTTCTATACTTATGAAAAGTTAAAGCAAAGTATACTACCCACATTCCAGTCGGATCCTCGAAAAAATACAGTAGCCACGGTTCGTTTACATTTCAAAATCATCTGCTAATGGTATACTTATTTTTCTCACCCAGCTGTTTCTTTTTTACTAAAGCTTATCTGTGGAGGAGTAGCAGGATCTACAGCATCCTTGTTCACAACCCCATTTGATGTAGTTAAGACAAGATTGCAGACTCAGGTTTTTTTACATGTGCTTGCTTTTTTTAGAGATTTGCTGCTGGGTGTTGCATTTCTTTCTAATTACCAAGAGCATAAAATCGTAAATAATCCAAAACTAAACTTCATTCAGATTCCTGGATCTATTACTCAGTACAGTGGTGTGTTTACAACTTTAGCAGAAATAGGGAAACAAGAAGGCTTGAGAGGTCTTTACAGGTTATATCACATCACAAAGTTTGTTTTTTGGTAACATAAAAAGATCCCTTTTGTGTTGAGTTTCTTGTTTCTAGTTTCGCAATACAGAGGTTTTGTTGCAGGGGCTTGAGTCCAAGATTAGTAATGTACATGATTCAGGGAGGTCTCTTCTTCACCTCCTACGAATCTTTCAAGAGGCTCTTGTCTTTGGAGAGTAACCAGAATCAATGATTGTAACTTCTTATTTAGCATCAGCTTGGGTGAGTTTGGAGCTCCATATGTATCGTAGGGTCGGATTTGGATTTGGATTTGGATTTGGATTTGGATTTGGATTCGGTGTTCAAAATCAAGACGTTTTGTTAGCATGGAAGCCAAGAGAAACCACAAACAGTACGAGCAGAGCAGGACAAGGCAACTCATCATGGATCAAGATTTTCCGGCAATCTCTTCATCATTGGAGGCGTATTCTTCATCACTCATCTCCA
>RWGZ01000241.1:0-11707 GCA_009725065.1 Utricularia reniformis
GCAGTTTGTGATTATTTCTTTGTTCTTTATGCTCTATGAACATGGGGTTTATGTTTGTGGTATATTTAGTTCATCTTCTTATCTGCATTTGTGATTATTTCTTTGCTCTTCTTTATGAAAATTGGATTGATGTTTTTGGTATATTTAGATCATCTTCTGATCTGCAATTTGTGATTATTTCGCTGTTCTTTCTGCTTTACGAACATGGGATTTATGTTCGTGGTATATATTTGGTTCGTCTTCTGATCTGCAATTTGTGATTATTTCGCTGTTCTTTCTGCTTTACGAACATGGGATTTATGTTCGTGGTATATATTTGGTTCATCTCCTGATCTACATTTTGTGATTATTTCGTCGTTCAGTTTGCTTTATGTTAATGGGATTTATGTTTGTGGTATATTTAGTTCGTCTTATGGTCTACATTTTGTGATTAGTTTGTTGTTATTTCTGCTTTATCAAGATGGGATTTTTATGTTGGTATATTTTTTTAGTGTCAAACTCGAAAAAATTTGGAATCTTATCCTAAAATTTATCTGTATTGGAAAAAATATTGTTACTACTCGTATTAAAACATGGATTTTGGGGCAATTGTAATGGTTCCAACCGGACCATTACAATTTTTGGTATATCCGAAATCTTTAGGTGCGTCGGTTTTGGTTGGTTTTTAAACAAAATATCGCCGATATAGTTTAAAAAGTTGGATCGGATATAATTTGTTTGATTCATAAAAAATAGAAGAAATTTGTAGTATTTTTTATCTTATATTTTAAAAGTAAGAAAACTATAAATAGAGAATAAGTTAAAATTTTGTGTTGTTGGTTTAGTTTAATAATTTAATTTATTATTCTAGCATAGATTTGATATATTGGGTTTGTTTGGTACAAAGATTAAAAGTGAGGTGAGGTATGGTGAAATGATCCAATCGTGATTTTTTTAATGCACGTAAAACACAAGCTTAATTGCGATGTAATAATCGTTACAAAATTGTGATATTATCACAGCGGTTAAAATTAGCAGTTAAAATCAATTGTGGCTTCATCGTTATTTTGGAAAAGACTTATTCATCTTTACTTATATTAATTATAATATAATATAATTGTATTTATTATTATTATATATATAAGGGTATATTAGTATTTTTACATAAATCACGATCATAATACGGTAATTTTATCAAATATATTTACAAATTTACGATCATCATATCTCACCACATCTCACCCTACCGTAATTTTAAAAAGCTAAACCAAACAAACATATTCTATACTAATCTATATTATTTTTTAACATTGTTGTTTTCAATTTCTCATTTGATTTGATGAATAGTGGAGCCCATTTCATGATAGATGAACAGTAAATTAGTAGGCAGAACTATTAAGTAAATGTATCTCACCAATTTTCTACACGCATTCAGTTTGACTCTTACACTCATTTATATGTTTGACACAAAACGACGTCGTTTATATTTATTATTTAATTCAATTTGTTATTTGTTGAAGAATTAAGTTAGGTACTTTCACAATTTTATTGTGTACTCTGCTTGCATTTGGATGGCAAGCAGAGTATAGGGAGGGTTGGCAAAAAACTAAATCCCGTAAATATCATATTCGTGAGGGTTGTGTTATGGTTCCTTTTTAGGGGGTACCAACAGTCGTCCGGTTCGTTCAATCAACGAACTCGGTTTTAATTTATAAAAGATATGGAGAGCGATTAAAAGTTAAAATCAAAGTAAGAACACAGCATATATAGTGGAAACCCCGTAAAATGGGGTGAAAACCACTCGACCAAGAGCCGATTGTGCTCTTGGTCTGCTCACTAATGGAAATAAGAGAAGTTTTCACAAAGCAGGCTAATGAAGATGACTAAGCATAGAAAGCAGTAAGAATCTGGGCAGCGTAACANCGGTAAATTCCGTTCAAGGCTAAATAATGGCGGGAGACCGATAGTGAACAAGTACCGTGAGGGAAAGATGAAAAGGACTTTGAAAATTTAATAATATGCTTGGTTGCTACGAAGCTCGCTAGGAGGGAAGAAATAGATTCAAGCTTAGGAGGGAGTGTTGAAGGATAAGCTTTCATATGTGTCAAAACAGTTACAAAGCAGTTTACATATAGATAAGGAAGACAAGTAGTTATACAAGAATAAGAATAGACACTTTATGTCATAGAAATTATAAATAAAGCATCAAGTCATTGTAATAGCAAGACATATGATCATCATCAGAAATAAACGAAGCATTCAGTTTCAAGTTTTTGCCTCTATTTTTCTTTCAAGCATATCATCAAACACTTAGCATGCACACAGAATCTAAAGAGGAAGCATACTAACGTGCTGTGATCTTAATCATTCTCCAACATATAGTCCCACATGTTAGAATTATAGAGTATGGTTAAAATAACGATAGAAGTGTGCACGGATAAGAGAAGACCACACTATAAAATACTTGAACAAGTCATTTACTATGGTACCTCTTCTCTTTTATAAACTAATCCAAATTTTATCTCAATTCCAATGTGGGATATTTTGACATTGCAACACACCCCCAAATCTAAATCACTGACAAATTTGGACTTGCGAATTGAAATGAACCGGATTTTCCCGGTATGATATTCTGGATTTTGACCGAACCAGCTCCGATACCATGTTAGAATTATAGAGTGGCCGAAATAACGAGGGAAGTGTGCACATATATGACATATAAGAGAAAGAGATCACATCGTAAAAGACTTGAACAAACATTCACTAAAGTACCTTTTTCCTCTAATAAATCAAACCAAATTTTATCTCAATTCCAATGTGGGATATTTTGATATGGATATTTTATCCCAAATAGAAATATTCTAGTTTATAAGGGAAGTGTTATAGACTTCGCAGTCTTTGCAATATAATTCACTTTTTTTATACATTGAGCTAAATAAATATTTTTTCGATCCATTGAATCCTAAATGCATTCCTTTTACACTACCTGTATTTCGATGCATGTGGGATATTTTGACATGCATTCCCTTTACACTACGTGTAGTTTGGTTATCTAGCATTCAATTGATATTCTATGGCAATCATATGGAAAATTAATATTTCAAAGACTGTATATAAAAATTACAAAATATACACTACATGAGGTCATCTTTTATAGGTAAAGGTTTTCACATAAAGATAGTGATATCTAATGTAGTTTGATGGCATTGCAGAGAGCTATTGAGGAAGGTGCTGATTTCATAGAGGCATATATTGTAGCTACAAAAGATGTCTTTTCTTATATGTTTTCTTATATGTTTTCTTATATGTTTACAAAATATACTCAATGCCGTCACGGATGTTGCCGATCACAAGGAATTTGCTGATACCTACGAAGTCGAAAGACAAAATGTCACTGGCTTCTTCACTGGTTTGTGTTTCAAACTTGTTGTAATGATTTGTGTTTTTATGCTCAAACAAATGGTTTTGGAATGCAGTTGATTTCACACTCGACGAACTGAAAACTTTACGATTGAAGCAGAGATACCGTTTCCGAGATCAGCAATATAATGGTTGTATTCAATGGAGCCACTTAATTAATGATGTAACTAGCTAGTTATATGTATTTTGTGCAGGAAAGTATGGTGTCATCACATTTGATGAGTTCATTTGGATTGCTCGAGATGCTCGTAGAGTTATCGGAATATATCCCGAGAAAAAAAAATCCAGTATTTTTCAATCAACATGTGAGTTTGTTCCTTATTCTTCCATAAAACCAAGAAAAAATTACTAATAGATTGAGAATGCAGGTAAAATGGACAAATGGTAAGAGAATGGAAGACAAGTTCGTCGAATCGCTTAACGAGTACGGATATAGAGGTGGTTATTTGATGAAACAATTGATGAAACAACCATGTTTCATTCAATCCATTGCTCCGAGTACTCTTATTTACGTTTCGAAGATAACTGATCTACCTAACATTTTACTCATAGATGATGTGGATGTCGTAACTCAAGATACAAATCAGGTTGAAACTATCTAGTTTTGTAATATGCATACTAATTTGTTGTACGAAAACAGTCATTTTACGAGATCACGTCGGATGAATATCTAGACTATATATAGGAGTATGTTGTTGGGATTGGACCATGGAAGGATACACCTGCTTCTGTAGTAAACAACTATTTAAAAATGTTATAGAAAGGGCTCATGCACATAATCTCCAGGTACTTAATAAGCTTACTGCTAGTCAGAGTTTAAAGCTGATCAAGAGATATTGATGCAGGTGCATCCTTACACATACAGGAATGAGAATCAATATTTGCTTTTCAACTTTAGCCAGGATCCATACATTGAATATAATTTCTGGATCAACGAGATGGGGGTAGACGGGTTGTTTACCGATTTCACCGGGAGTTTATGCAGGTACCAAGACTGGACTAATCCAATTCCCCTGGACGAAATCTAAGTACAAGCAATGGGTAAAATGACTACTTTAGTTCCTATAATTTACTGATATTAATAAATTTGGATTTCGTATTTTAAAATGACAAATTAAATCTCTATGGTTTGTATATTTTGACAAATTTGATTATCTAATTTGCAAAATTTGGTAAATCTAATCCTCAAAACGGTGAAATAGATCATTTAAGTTTGATTATAACAATATTTGTCCTCATAGTTTACACATACCAGCAAAATCAATCCTTAAAGTTTGTGAATTTTGACACCGTTAACATTGCCGTTAACGTTAAATATTGAAAATCTGGCTGGTTTTGACATGTTTACCGGTTCGAATCGAAATATGTAAGAAACTTTATTTGATTTTCATGACAATTCAAAATTTCGTTATGAAACAGATCGATATAGCGACACATTTGGTATACCACATGGTGGTGACGATGTATAATGTAAATTCTCCTTTCATTTTTCGTTATTCATTTGCATCGAATTGCAATTTTTTTGTACACGGGGACCTCAATCGCAAAATTTTACGAATTTCGGATACTTAATTGCCAACCCAAAGTATGGGTCTACAAATTGCACGCTTTTAAAATGTTGGAGGACCATTAACACTGTTAGAGACTGAATTTGTCAAATACACCAAACTTAAGGGACTAAAATTGTCTATTTAAACTTTAAGAAACATACAAATTTAAAGATTGGTTTTACCAAATTACCTAAATAATGGGGATTTGTTTTACCAAACAACAATTTTGGAATGTTTAACCGATCCATTCCGGATCGACCGAATTGGTACGGAAGTTGCAACATGGGAAAACCACGGAAAACACGACTTATTTGAATAACCCGGTGACAATTTTGGAGACCTTATTTACCAAAATTATCAAACTACAAGAAATAAATTTGATAAAACTAGGAAACATTAGAGACTAAAAATGCTTGTGGCCCCTTCTAGCATATAACAAACTTCATTGATGAGCACCTTTTTTCCCATAAGCTATAAAAACCAATAAGAGGGTGCACCGTTGGACTTAGACATGAAAGGGCTCTGTACTCATGCCGAATGCTTTATGGAAAATATTTCATATAAACAATAGTGAAAATCCTTAAATGAAGGAGTCACAACATATTATTCATTGAGACAAAAACAATTGTAAACAATACAAGGATGAAATCATGTTCCTCCAAAGTCAAGATGATATGCATGATAAGAATACAGTGAATATGTGTATGAGCGTAAATTTTCAAAAAAAACACCTGATATTAGACGACATTGAAAACTTGGAACGAATCGACCACGGTTTTGAGTCTGTCTTTCATCTTCTCCCATCTCCTTTCTTTTGCTCCCGTAGTCAATGCATAGAACATTCCTGCGTTACAAGCATCATATGTTTGTGGCATGTATTTATCTCACATCTTCTATTCAATAAAACAAAAGATTATGCATTGCACAAAAACTAACATTTCCCTCCACTAAATGTATAAATGAGCTTTTCGGTTATGTGTAAAGCTCATATTTTATCGTTGGAAAGTGCTACATAGTTACTCAACCTATTGGAGATCTCTTGCTACACAGAAAGTGAAGATTAGATACACGAGTTCTTATAAAGAGATGGATAATCTAATGGGGAAAATTAAAGGATTTTCAAATTTCAGTAATGATGCCTACGAAAACCGGAATATGTACACATGTATCGGTTACCAGGCATGTGCATTCAATTCAAAAAAGAAAAAGGAACATGGATTTGTGTTTCGTACCATTTCCAATGGAGATCGAACTAAGAGCATGACGAATGTAGTTTGGAGCTTGAGATACAAACTCAATTGTGTAGTACGTTCTCCCATCAATCTCATGCTGAAGCATGACAAAAAGAAAACAAGTCACTCGGTTTAGTTTGCAAAAAAATTGGAAGAACAAGAAAAGAGAAATCGAAGATATACTTTTTGTAAAGAAAAAACAAAGATATCAACATTTAAGGGTAAAATTGATAACAAAATGCCAACCATAAAAAATAACACCAGAATCCTTAAGTTCACCAAGCGGAAGGTACACAAATATCACACATCCCTATAAACCAAATCATGTCCTATCTCACAACCAGTGTGGCACAAGGTTTTTATTTGTCTACCGTCATAAGTTAAAATCAACGTGGCGATAAGAGAGTTTACATCACCTCTAATGCCTCAATCAACTTGGTTTTCTGAGTTGGAGATGAAAGGACATTTTTAATCAAAGTTTCAGCAACCTAAAATGAAAGAAATCAAAACATTTGAATTATGGGAAGCTCATTGAGGAATGGAACAAATTTATGATATAGGCAAACCTCCTTGGCAGGACCGAATTCACGAATATCTTCTTTGCTCGTAGGGATAGCACTTACACTAACGCTTTCCAGAGGCTCAATGACATCTTTGAAGACTTTGTCCTGCCCTTCAACAGTTACCTCCTGTCAATCAATAAATACTCAACAGCGGTCGAAGATATCAAAAACAACCTACACCCATACACATCAAAATAAAAAATAACCCGATATGAAGACTATGTGATAAAGAGTACCTGCCATCCAAAGGGATATAAAAAAGTATATCCATCCTTCTTATCTGTGACTGAAAGAAATCCCTTTTTTGTTTCTGCAGCAACTGTGATATATCAATAGAATAATGTTAGCATATCAGCAGGAAATCAAAGACTATAGAAAAGCAGGCTATAATGTTCCAAACAGTGAACATGTAATACAACCTTTGTAACCAGGAAACAAGCAGATGGCCGGGTAATAATTATCGACATGATAATAACTACTTTGAAAACATTAAATCGATAAATTCTTACAAAAATAAATAAAGTAACAGAAACAGCAGTATTTCAACAACAAGAAGCCTTGAATTCCGCTAATGGGGTTCATTTCCCATAAAAGCATACGGTGCCACTATTAATGGTGGTAGGATCAGCATTACACTAAAACTTTCGATGGGTTGTAAATTTACTTGCATATAACAAAACATACATGCTGAAGTTTGAGAAGATGAAAATAGCCATGGGACAAAAGTTGTCCCCACTGCAAGAAATTCGCGTCTCTTAGCTCCATCTGTCAAAAATGCATATGGCATGTAATATATCTCCATGAATTTATATGTTGATTATCGGATGATATGAAAAGCTAATACACCTACAAAATTCTTTACATCTTCTTCTCAGAAAAAATTTCCCGAAACATGCATTCCAGATTATTTACAAAATAAAGGACAAAATGGGATGATAGCAGTTCCTCCTTTCAATAGATGAGATAATGAAGCTATTATTGGACTGAAACTGTATCTAAGGTCAAATGATCACGCTATGAAACTCAAAATATCAAAGCAGAAATATGATAGTATTTCACCAGAACGCTCCTTTCTCTAATAATTTCAATTGTTTCATCATTTGAACATAATTACAGAAGAGTACCTTGGCATGGAGAATTTGAACTTGAACAAGTTTGCTGAGACCTCGGTGCAAAGGAAATATCCCTTCGAAATTGGCCATGTCTCTGCAGACCAACCTGAAGCATAGATTTAATTTGAAATGCATATCGTGGAGAGAAATTGTACAATGAACACTTGAAGGCCATAAATAATGCCTGGGCAGATGCACTTGGCAGACAACACCGCTGGAATGGCGGTGATGTGATCAAAGACACCATTTCTGCTTCAAACCACAAACGTGAAGGTATCAAATAGTTACATTATGACCCTGACCACAATCATCTGCTCATATGTAAACTCTACGAAATGAGAGCTTCTATAACCATCCATATAGGAAACAGAGCATTATAAGGATACGCACCAGAAAAAGAAAAATTATACCTCTCCGGCACGTAGGAGCAAGATAAAGGCTTTTCCTTCGAGAAGACAAGGCTGACCACGTGTACAGAGAACCGTTTATCTCCACACTCAAATCTCCATATATCCACCGGAATCCGGATAACAATATATCTCTGTATCGATCTGGGGCAATCTAACGGTCACAATTAAAGGGTTCACCTTACTTCCCTGCGACCTTTTACACCTGAATACTGGTCTGTGGAGTGTGGAGGTGGACTGGACACTGGTTCGTATATTAAATTTCAGGCCAAGTTGAAGCCACAGCCTTCCTCCGCTGTTTTCCGGTCATTTTGTTGCCAATTGCCGGAACTCACAAGCCTGAGTTTCGCCGACAGCTCAATCCGGTATTTCTCTCTCTATAATATTTCAGTATCATCAATCACAATCTTTTCACCGTTGCTAGATCCGAAGTTCAAGTACTCTCTCTTCAGATATTGAATATCAAGAGAGATTTCCAATTCCTTTTAGGTTAAATTTGTGCATTGCAGAAGATTTTTATTAATTACTGATATTTGTTTTCACCATATGAAATACAGCATCTGCAGACTGCAATTCAATCATCTTCAATGGCGGAACTGCATTTTCTCTTCCTCATTATGATTCTTATTCTCCCTATTTCATTCCTGATAACCCTCTACTTGATTGTGAGTCCCAAGCCAGTCAAAGTCCCAATTAAAGGTCGCCATGTACTAATAACTGGGGGATCCAGCGGCATCGGCCTCGCGTTGGCCCATGTGTGCGCCAAAGGTGGCGCTGATGTTACCCTTCTAGCTCGCAACCTCAAGAAGCTCGAAGAGGCCCGTGAAAGCATCAAACTTGCAACCGGTTGTGATACCAGAATATTAAGCGCCGACGTCAGGAACTACGAAGAAGTCAAACAAGCGATCGATTCGGTACCATCGATCGATGTGCTCATTTGCAATCAAGGTGTTTTCATGCCGCAGGAACTGGAGCATCAGGATATAGAGGAGATCAAATTCATGATCGACGTCAATCTAACCGGAACCTTTCATCTAATTAAGTCTGCATTGCCTGGAATGAAGAAGAATCGTGCCCAATTTGGTCCCGGCGCCATTGCCCTGATATCTTCTCAGGCAGGACAGGTACTAAACTTCATTTTTCATCCGGGTTCTAGCTCGTTTCATATATTTTTGGAGTTTCGTACAAAAAACACCGTAACCATACCAAAGCTTGAGTTTCTGAAATGGCTTTCCAATCTTTGCGTTTTGTGGTTCTAGGTAGGGATTTATGGATATACAGCCTATTCAGCCAGTAAATTTGGTCTCAGGGGATTAGCTGAAGCTCTGCAACATGAGGTTATCGCCCACAACATTCATGTCTCAGTTATCTTCCCTCCTGATACTGATACTCCCGGTTTAGCTCAAGGTTGAGAATCTTGATTTCAAGTTATCATTTCATTATTACAACCTTATCTCGTTTGGCAGAAAACAAACGAAGGCCTGAACTAACAAGCATAATAGCAGCATCCTCAGGAGCCATGAAAGCTGATGAAGTTGCTAAGAAAACACTGGAAGGAATTCAGTCAAGTGCCTTCATCGTTCCCTGTAACTTGGAGGGATTCATGCTCTCGATAGCAACTTCTGGCCTGTCACCACAAAGATCTTATCTAATGGCGTTTGTCGAGGTAATGACTGCTAGTTTTATGCGCCTCGTCGGCCTCCTTTTCCAGTGGAATTGGTTCAAATCTATTGAGCAGTGGAATGCAAAGAAAATTAGTCTTTGAAATCTCATCATGATTCACAATGTCTAGATTATTGAATAATGCATTTTGATCCCATTCACTTTTTTTTGTTTTAGACCAACAAATTGCGTTATGTGAATCAGCTGCTTTCAGTCTTATGGATATTTTCTTATTTCTAGATGCACCAAAGCTGATAAATAGACTGTCTAAAGGGAAATCAATACATCACAAGATAACTAAATCCAGCAACAGTTTGCTACAAATAAACCACACCAATTTCAATATATCACTGCAAGAGCTGCCAACAAGATTGATGCCGTTAGCGGAAACCCGATCCAAGACACTCGACTGATGCCATTCCCTGTAAAGTGCAAAAACCATCTCAAAGTATTCAGAAAGAAATCAATCTCCATTGTTTTTCACTGCTTTCAAACTGTTAAAAAAATCTCAAATTCAAAGACCAACCCCCACAGTCAATAATATAGATGTTAAGGATCTTGTTGAAGATATTGTTACCCAATGGATACGAAAGGACTAATTTATAAGAGGTGTCCGTTGAAATAATGAATAATATCCCAGATGTTCTTTGGATTGATTTATAAGATAGAATATGTAACATAGTAAATGACTTGTTCAAATTTTTTACGATGTGATCTTATTCTCTTAGATGTTACATATAAGTACACTGTCCACATGAAATTGACCCGACTAAGCACAATCCAGATATCCGACTCTAGAAATTTAAGAGTTTTTCTTGTATCTTCTGAAGACTAGAGGGAAGTAAACGCCATTGCAAATGACAAAGAAATCGTATCTCCCAACAAAAAACCATTCACATGGAGTTAAGTCTACGTATTAAATTCTTCTCTACCCTCCCCCCAGAGTATTTTAATCTAAGCATAGATCTGAAATTTATTTAAATATTAATACCTGTAGTTGGGTTCGGATTCGGATTGGGAAGAGGCGCAGGACGCGGTGTCGGAGCTGGTGGTGGAGCTGTTAACCAGTAGTAAAAATTGAAAATTCAAAGAACAAAAATAGTAATCATAACAAACCCTTTCATCAATGACGTGAAAAAATGGAAACTGAAAATGGGATCAAGCGCCGTACCGAAGCAAGCGTTGACGCCGGTATGGATGTTGCAGTGTGCGGGAAGCGCAAGAGCCTGAGTGACATTGATTCCTTGAAGAAGCCCTGGAGTCAAGTAAAGTGTACATAGGCATTGAAGTTGATGTGCGATAACTCCTCCAATGGCGGTGCAGCATTCTGCTGATGGATTTGTCCCGTTCAAGTAGGGTGCACACACCAATAGCTGCTGTACACAACTTGTCTGGGCTTCCGTCTTTGGGATTCCGGCGAGCGAAATAAGAAGCAATGCCGTCAAGGCGGTGGCTATTGTGGAGGTGGAGAACCCCATTCCTGCCAGCTGTTTTTGAAACGGAGTCTGTGGGTAATGTTGACCCATATTTCATTTTGTTTCAATATATAGGATTTGTTTGGTTTGTAATGAGAACTCTAGGATCGGGTACCTTGTGATGGATAAGACCCAGCAACGATTGGATCAATTCAAATAGCGAAAATGAACCCTATAACCCATTTATACCCCTAATGAAGAGTGACTCGATGTTCAACTGGAGGACCGAAGCTGACCTTGACAAAATATAGCGTTTTCTGCCAGCTGGCACCTGGGTTCGGTCCGAGCGGTTACAACTCACGTTTAC
>RWGZ01000242.1:0-11661 GCA_009725065.1 Utricularia reniformis
AATTTTTAAATATGTTTGGTAAAATTATGATATTATGATCGTGATTTACGTAAAAATACTAATATATCATTATATATATAATAATAATAAATATAATTATATTATAATTAATAGAATTAATAGTAAATTAATTTTTTCCAAAATCACGATGAGGCTACCGCTGGGTTTAATAGGTGTGATGATATCGTGATTTTTTAACGATTATCACATCGCAATTAAGCTTGTGTTTTGTGTAACATAAGAAAATCACGATCTGGACATCACATCGCACCTCACTGCAGTTTTAATTTGAGTACCAAACAAACTCATAGTTTTAAAAAACGTATCGGTTTCTTTGGAACAACTATTAAGAAAATTTGATGGATGTATATGTTGTAATTATAGAGTTTGACTGAAATTATAATAAGAGTATTTACATATGTATAAGAGGAGATATCACATTGTAAAAATTTGAACAAATCATTTATTATAATATTCATTCTATCTTATAAAACAATACAAATTTTATCTCAAATTTAATGTGAGACAATTTGATAATTCAATAATATGCATGTCAATGAACCGAATCGGTTTGTGAAACTCTCTAGTCGAACCAGTCAAGGCTCGAGTTAGAACCATAATTTTTCGAATCGAGTCGAGTTCGGTTATAGTTCGAATTCTTAATAATCCGAAGCTTGAATCCCAAAATTTATAACGAACCAAGCTGAGTTGGTTCTTGAGTTAATATATTATAATATTAAAATTATATTATATATATTATTTTTAATTAATTAGAATCTGAAATTCAAACTTGAGTCAAACCTAAACGTCTATAGATTTTTTGTTTACGAACATGAATCGAATCTTGTATATTTTGAACTAAATCCAAACCTTAAAAACACTTAAATTCGCCTTAGTTTGTTTAGGCCTATAGAATGAGGTTTGATGAAATGTAGTGAACTAAAAATAATTAGATAATCATGAATTTTAAAAAGTGTTGTAATATTGCAATATAATTATATTGAATTAGGTAAAAATATTCATATATAATAAACATATTGTAGTTATTTAAAGTAATAGCAAATTAGTTATTTATGGAATTATCATACATATGTGGTAAAAGGTGTTTTTAGCAATAATATATCATAATTATTCAGATTAGTTTTACAAAGTATTTGTTTTTATTTTTTATTTTTTATTTTTTAGAATTATAATTTAATTTAAATTATTTTTTTATTAATTCAAATAAATCAATCATTCAATCCAATCAGTATAAATTATAATCTTCCATATTAGGGGAAGAATATATCATATGCTAAATTATTGACAATCATATGATTCCCTAGAGAATATATAAGGGAAATATTTTATGTAGAATTATAATATCCAAAACGAATTAAGATACCCTTTAAACAAGGAATTAATATTCAATACAAATATTTGAATTAAATAATATTTTTAACAAATAATAAGTTGCATACATAAAATAAAATATCAATTACTATTTCAAAATATAATTTGAAATAATACTCAAAATAAATAATAAATTAAAATTAAATTAACGAGTTACAAACTATGCGGCATCGATTCGTCCGACCGACTCGATACGACTCGGCAATAGTATAAGAGTCAGATTTTCGATTCGGTTCAGATTATTAAATAAAATAATATTAAATAAAAACAAAATTAAAAAAAGTAATTGTTAAAATTTATAAAAAATTGCATAAAATCAAGTTTAAAACTACAAATATTTATCAATTCATTATATAAGAAGATTTAACTTATAAAAAACGAATATCATTCGTCAATTCTAATATCTCCCAAAAAACAACAATTTTTTTATCTATCATCGCTTGTACAAAGAATTCACAAGTAGATCGACAACATTAAAAAGTCGTGAAAACACATAAGAAACGTTTCCGATGAATAAAAAAAGCAAATTAAGGAAGAAATCAAAACGACGTCATTTTGTGTTAAGTGTCAAGAGTTGGAGCGAGTCAAAGAGTCCGACTTGACTCGACACGGGAAAATATGAAAAATTGAAGAGTCGTTGTCGCATAGATTACAAATTACAATAACATCAAATTCAACATATAAATAATTCATATATATAAATAAAATAAATGCAACCAAACATACATGAACTCAAATAGGTAAGAATAAGAAGAACGTATATTTAGGAATGATAAAAATCCTAATTCGGATATGATGGATCCGAATCCAATTAAATTGGTATGGACCAGGTAATCGAGTCGAGTCGAGTCAGGTTTATGATTAATAAACTAAAACTCGCTTATATTTTTTTATTAAAATATCATGTTTTGTGTATATAGCACTGATGATGTAATTATATTCAAATCCGAGTTTGATCGTACTAGACTCAAACCTGAATCATTGTCAATCGCGTTTAAAAAAGATAAAACACTTGTAATTGAAACTATTCATATCATTTTACCCAACATTAATATTTAGGAACGATCGAATTCTATAATACTACACTTATTAAGATTTTACCGGGTTGGATACCAGAAAATATGTCCAACTCGATAATTTGTTTTTGCATTTATTTTTAATTATAATTCATATATTTCATTAGAATATGTGTTATATTGAAACATTTGAGAATTTATGATAAAAATTATATTATTTTAATAAAAAAATCTTGGATTTTATTTAGTATTCATGATTTTTTATTTATTAATTTATTGTGATATTAAGGTGTTTTATAATCTAGGTGGGATGGACACTTAGTTTGTTTAAAAGCCCGTGTTTTTGCATATAGCGAAACTCAGTGTATACGACCTATAATATATGTGTCTATTATTATAAGATATATTATATTTTAAAATTATTTTTTATTTTATAATTTTACTTTTAATTGTTTTTATGCTTATGGAATAGCGTAGTATTGATGTTTAAGTATTACTATTTTTGTGTATTTGCAGTTTTGCACCAAAATTTACAGAATAAATGGAGGCAGAACGGAATTCGGCAATCAAAACATTAATGAAGAAGTTTGAAATTTCATCGGGCGGGAGAGTTATGTTCAGGTGAGTTGTGCCTATATCACGAGCAGTTTGTTACCACAATTTTCAAATTGCAGTCATTGGATTTCTCGCAAGAACCCAACGGAAACAATTCTTGCGATGTCATCTTCAGCCGTTTCCATAAACCCCCAATCAAGGACCCCCCAATTACTCGCCGCCGTGATAATTTCAACCATCACGAGTATCGGTGCATCTGCCGTCGAGGTAGTTGATAAAGAGGCTGAAATCGCCACTCTGATTTCGATGGATAACACAGGATCGGACTGCGCTGAGCCATTTTGTGCCCACCCGGAATCCTAAGAAACCACGTTGGGTTACTGTAATTTTGATGAGATTATAGCATATGTGTTGAAATATATTCCACATCGGATTTGGAAATAGAAAATGTCTAGTTTATAAGAGGAGTGATATTATGTGTAATTGACTTTTCAAATCTTTTGGAATTGAAAATCCAAATCTTTTCAATGTGATTCACTTTTCTTATGAATTGGACTATACTCTCCGATCCATTGAATCTTAAATTTCAAGAATATGCACAGGATATCGTTAACAAGGAAATTGAAAAACATTCATCTGAAGAATGTGAAGCATTCAGAGCCATTTGTCTCAATTTGCTTCCCTATTAAGCGGGTTTATTGAGATTCGGCTTAGGATCCGTATTGTACCCGAACCCGTGACTCTGGAACATGTTGCTAAGGTATTCAAAACTTTTTTAAAGCATTTTTTTCATTGAAGTGCACTTCAATTCCCAAAAAGAATGTGTTTCTTATTCTTTGACATGAAACTATTTTTTCTTTGAGCCCTGCATAATTTTCTCAGATATATTGCATTTATGCTTTAAGCCATTTTCATGATTCTACTGAGATATTGTACTTGATTAGCTTTGTGTATATTATATACTGAGATATTGTGCTTCAATAACTGAGACGAATCAGAGCCAGTACATTTTGGCGACGAAATCAAGTATGTTAATTGTGTGGTTATTATTGGGTATCTTTGGAACTGCATTTGGCAAATAGCGATGAGATGAGATGACTGTACTGTCATCATGTTTAGGTATGTTTGGAACGCAGTTAATGATGACTGTACTGTGATGTGAGGTGAACTGATCGTGATTTTAAAATACTGTTTTTGAAACAGCGGTGTTGTGATTGTGATGTCATAAAATGACTTTTTTGCCATTATTTTTAAATAATTGTTTATAACTTAAAAATTATATTTCATATTATTTTATGATAAATTCGTTATTTCAAAATTATATTTTTAAATTGGTATATATATTTTATAGTTTGTACACGTAATTAATTGAATATAAGAAGTTATTGATTAAAATTATTTTTTAAAAAAAATAAACTAGAATTTATCAATGGTAAAATTAACATTTGGCAGGTGCGTTCTGGTGGCCGTTGGGTTAATCCAACTGTGAACTCACCGCTGTTTTCTGTGGTCACACGAACGCAGTTATTAATGATGTTTGGTAAAAATAGAATACAACTACGGTACGTTCACCGCATAGGACGGTGGACTGGGTTTCCAAACATTACCATTGTTTCTTTATTGGAAATTTTGGATGTATCCGAGATATTTTTTCTGAGCAGGTCGAGTTGGATTTAGGAAAAATAGATACGAATGTTTTAGAATTTTTTATTATTTTTTTGAATTATGAAAAATATAAATTGTGAATTGTTAAAAAATTGAATATTTCTTTAGGTTAATATTTTATTTTGGATGTTTGATAAATCGACGAGTATCGATTTTTAAAACATTGAATTTATGATCTTATTCTTCGATATTCGTAGACTTTTGACATGGGCTCAGTTTTATACACTTTCGGCTGATTTTTGTTATTCGATTTGCCCGTTAACTATAAGGCAACTCAATCCATATTTCCTTGGAGAGTTTCTCTGTTTCAATATTATAATTTAAAATAAATATGGAATATATATATTTAAAATTGATTTGTATATTGATTTTATTAATAATATTGTTATTACTTGGTAAATCGATATTGTCGATATAATATATAATATAAAGGCACAATGGTTGATATACCGATCATCTTGTTAGTATCACTTATAATTGATATGATATAAAAATTATATTTTTACAATATTATACATATAAAATTTGAAGATTATAAATGTTCAGACATTATTTATGGATGTGAAAAATATTCTTTATAAATAAGTTTAAGGGTGGGATGGTCTAATGGGCACTATGCTTTAACAATATATTGATGTTATATTATATATGTTTTTTATTAATTTTATAGTATTGGTATAATTTCAAAGGTATATTTTTATTTTATTTTTGAATTGTAGATTGGTATCCAAGTTATTTTAGCCATGATCAATTGTAAAATTAAGTACTATATATTTTATTTATTTTTGTTCGTTGAATCGTATTTTTTATTTTTAAAAATTAGTTATATTTAAATATAATTTTACAAAATATATATATCTTTTACTAATCGAAGCATCAACCAACTTGTCCAATGAGCTGGTTGACTAGTCGGCCGCCCAACACAGATGAACTGGGTTGAGTTTTAAAACCATTGTATGAGCTCAACAATCAAAATTGATGCAAATCGTAAATATAGATCAACTCATTTGAATAAAACTTGACGCAATCGTAAATTTTCACAAATTTATTCAAATGAATTTTATTTCGATATGAACCAAAATTTAGTTGAACATTTAAACCTTGTTTTAAACTACTCAATACATTCATATCTCTATCAATGTAGTCAAAATCGGGTTGGATCTGCATTTTGGGTTTCAAAAAAACCATGTTTTCAACAATTACGATCGTTGAATTTTATTTTAAATTTTAAAAATTCAAAATTTACGTCACACACATAAATATGATTCAACCCGTGTTTAACCCTTAATTCAAATTTTAAATCTTACACACATTTAACTCAACCGTAACCTTATAAGGAAATTAAATAATTACTTAAAAAAACAAAAGTCTTGGTTAAGTAGATAAATACAATACAAGTCTAGTTATCCGTTTGTTCATTAATTCCAAATCATGCTTTAAAGAGAAATAAGTTAACAATGCATGCACTAAAATATATTGTACCATAAATATCTAATATCTCTTACCATATTTTAATCACAATCCTTTTATTTATAACTTCTCCAAATCATGATTCACTTCCCTCATAAACTCCTATGGAATCCCGTGAACTCTCAGCCGATTCCGTGGACAGCAATATTGTCGATGAAACAGTAACTAATCCGATCGATCAAACTGAGCTCGATAACGGAAAATCGAAGACATTTCAGTGTAGCTTTTGTTCGAGGGAGTTTTCGACTTCTCAAGCGTTGGGAGGACATCAAAACGCTCATAAACAAGAAAGAGCCTTAGCTAAGAATCGTCATTCTAATTCTTTTGTTTACGTTCCATTTGTTACGACTCCGAATAGTTTACCGTTTCGACGTGACGGAGGGGCTTTTTGGGTTAAAGCCGAAGATTCGTCGGTTCCGAGAACTTATCATTATCTTCCTGGTGTTTCTTGGTGCAGCCAGCAGCCTTGTCTTTCAAGATCTTTCATTGGTGAAAACCCTAATTCCAACCCTAATCCCAATCCTAATCCCAACCCTAACCCTAATTCTGGAATCATACAGGAAACTAAAGAAGAAGATGGGGAAGAAGCCATTGATCTTACTCTTAAGCTTTAAGAGGTTTTCATATTATTTTTTGTTTGTTATTTATATTTGTCATTACTGTTTTTTTAACAGAAGAATGTAAAGTTATATTGATTTTATTAACAATATATATTTGCTTTCAAAATACATTTACCTCAAACATATAGTATGTTGCTATTTGATTAAGAAAGTTTGTTGGAGGGGAATTTCCAAGCAGTGGTTTTTTCCCCAGTTTGGTGTTTTTCATGTAAAATTGATTGAGTTTTTTCTTTTGCTGAATCATAAGGACGTAGCTTATTCATCTCACCGTATTAAACAAATAAACCGGAGATCCAACCCATGAAGATCCCAGATCTAGGTGAGTTTTTGCATACCCCTTAGCAAAGGGACAAGAACATAAACCCTTTGTTTTAGGTTTCCTATGAAACTAATCTTGATTTAATTCGAGCTTTAGAAAAAAAATATCGATCATTTCAACCAATAGCAATTGACTTTGCAAACATAGATATAGGGGTGTGCAAAAAAATCCGATAATCTAAATATATGAAGTAACCGAACCCTATTATAAAAGTTTTTTAATATCTGAACTGTAAATATTTAATTTGATAGGATCATATGTGTTTTCTGATGATACAGTTTTCAAAAACTTTGGTCTGATCTCATCTGGTATTTATTAACATATTATATTATATATATTAGAGTTTGATATATTATATTATTGTGTTATTCTTCAAATTGTAGAGGTTAGATTATTTCTCATTTGTCTATTAATTTATTTCTCTAGTATCTTTAATTTGTTGCAGTTTTTTGAAAAAAGCATTCATTGTATATTATAATCAAGATCAAATATTTAAAAGTTTCAATTTATAGAAAACTAAAATGAGAAACATGTGTGTTTGTGGTTTTATAATTTGTAAGGTCATTTTTTTTGTTATAAATGATAATTTTTGCTTTAAACTCAAATTCAAAAATAAAATTTAGGGTATCCTCAAATCAATCGGCAAATTGATCTACTATTTCAGATCGGTTTCAGATTATCATTTTGTTGATCTGTATCGATCGAATTGGAACGAAAAAATTGAGATCCGATTGGATATCCGATCCACGCACATAGACCGTTTTGGTGAAGCGATCAGTATAATCAAACTATGATAATTTTCATTCCCCGATTTTTTATTGAATGTCCAAGACATAATGAAACTAATACAAATTTATTTAACTAAAGTGAAAGTTATGATCCATTTCAATGCCCGTCTCTGGTTCATCCGGTTCAATCGACCAATGTCTCGACGGATCTCGTGTTAGCTCGAGCAGTGATTCCTTTACATGATCTGCTTGCAAATTCTCATCACTTTTTCTCTGAAAAAATGCATTACAAAAAACACCATTTTCATTAACTTGTTTTAAGACAATAAAAATTATTACATCATGTGTTTGTTACCTCGACTTTGAATGTACTAGAGACAAGGCAAGTGTGTCTCGAAGCGTTGACGTTTGTTACTTCTAATCCTAATGAGTTTAGTGCTTCAAGTAACCTCAAAAAAGCACCTGGTTTATGCTCACAAAATACTTTGAGAAAGAACTCATTTCCATCAAGCTGAAAAACTTCAACTTGAGGCTGAAAATGTAGTAAAACTTATAAGAAATTGTCGTTCAGGGTTCGAACCCGATCTGCTGCGTGCGGTATAAAGAGGAAAAAAAACGCAGTAGTTTCATTACCTCCATCTGTTGAACTTTCTCACTGGAATGATCGATCTCATGGCTTTGAATGTTGAAGTTTTTCGGAAAAATATCCGAAACGATTTCTTTCCCTCCTTTTTGCTGTTGAAGGCTAATGTTTTGTGTTACATCTTCATTGTCTGAATTTTCCTCAAGCTCCATCTGTAGATCTTTTTCTTGTTTCTGAAGCTCCTTAATGTAATCAATGGCATCTCCGAGTATCGAAGCTCTATCGAGCTACAAAAAACGAAGCCGGAATAAAAGGGATGAATCGATTAATTGTTGAAATTATAGAGTTTGACTGAAATTAGGATGAGAGAGCATGAACGAACGAGATTAAGGAGCGGAACCCACACATTTAAAATACTTGAACAAGTCATCATGTGATGGAATTATATCCTTATAAACCTAATCAATCTCACTTCTTTTAGCAATATGTGACAAATTCAATACCCCATTCAAGTCTAACCATAAAGTTTGGACTTGAAATAAACAGAACCAGCTCCGATACCATGTTGAAATTATAAAATCTACCAGAAATAACGACGGGAGAACGTGAACGAACGAGATTAAGGAGCGGAACCCACACATTTAAAATACTTGAACAAGTTATTATGTGATGTAATTTCCACCCTTATAAACCTAATCAATCTCACTTCTTTTAACAATGTAGGACAAATTCAACACTCCCTCTCAAGTCCAATCATAAGGTTTGGATTTGAAATGAACCGAACCAGCTCCGATACCATGTTGAAATTATAGAGTTTGGTCAAAATAAAGACGGGAGAGCGTAAAGGAACGGGATTAAGGGAATGAATCTACAAATTTAAAAGACTTGAACAAGCTATTATGTGATGGAATTCTTACCCTTATAAACATAATCAATCTCACTTCTTTTAGCAATGAACAAATTCAACATTAATTATTACCTTAGAGATTTTAGGAACCATGGCTCTTAAAGCATAAAGTCTATCATTTAGCTTCTTCCTTCTCTTCCTCTCAGCTTCTAGATTCTTTGCTTGACCTTTTCCTGTCCTTTTACGGTTTTTAGCATCATCTTCGTCATCCGAATCGTCAGAACGATTGTTTTCGCATACAAATGAGGTATCGTTAATTTGATCTTGCATCCAGTTTGTTGAACCATTCATATCGAATGAACCGGCTTCATTTGAGTGACCAGTTTCGATATGAATTCTCTTGGCCGTGATATCCCGAGGCAAATCCATGAGAATTTCTGGACAAATTTGTTGTGTGAATAACCCTAAAGGATGCTGCTGAGTATTAAGATCAGAAGAAAATGACTCATTTGTGGCTAAGTTCATGAAGTAGTTGCATTCTGATCTTATCATCGTTATAACTTGATCATTTTCCGTAACCTGCAACAGACGAAAAACTTTCAAAGACGTAAATACGAGATCAAATTATCAATGGTTACCTCTTTTGTAGTAAAAAGCTCAACTAATCCAAGTGGTAAAGGGATAAGAACTCTAGTTCCAGTCATTTCCTGTAGTTAAAAATGACACTAGCCTTAATCCATTTTTCATTATATTTAGTAACGAAAGCCGATAAAAATATGTGATTTCTTCACGAAAACTCGGAAATAGAACAAGGTAAAAATTGTAAGATAAGATTAGGAACTGCACATAAGGTAAACTCGAATCCATATTTGGTGTAATGTTGATCCAAGTAGCTTGGTTTGATAAAAGTGACTCCGAATGAATCCTGTCGAGATACGAAATGTTAAGAAAACACACAAAACTGGATATGCTTGTAGAAATTCAAGATTCAATAGACCAAAAAAACATCCGTGTCAAACCGATTACTCATGATATTACTTCCCTTATAAACTAGAACAAGACAGTATTTCAACACTCCTCTCAAGTTGAATTTACATTGGTTTGGTTCAGACTTACATTATATGCAGCAAGACAAACGAAAGCGAAGAATGAAAGGCCGGAAAGAAGCACTTAATTGACTCGATAGTGTTCGAGTCATAGGTCGATCTATTTTTGTCGCCTAAATTCGATGCACTTTCCTGCCAAAGGTATTTTTTGTAAGCCAGTACGGACCAACCCAAAACTCACCTTATAGCTCCGATAACATATAGAAATCAAAGATTCAATGGACCGGAAGAGTGTCCGTGCAATCAGTTCATAAGAGAAGTGAATCAAGTTAGGTCAAGCTAATGACTCATTATATCAATTCCCTAATAAAATATAACATTTTTATTTCCACAACCGATGTGAGATAGAATCATAAAGTAACATATAAAGAACTTGCCCCGAATCAAGAGAAACCGAAGAAGGAAGCTGATTTAGCATATCACAACAAGTGATTCTAGGATGTGGGAACATGAAATCTCTGCAAGGAAGCGAGCAAGAAGACGTAAATCGGCTTTCGGAATTGTTCTCGTTTCTTTCGGTTCCGGCACAACAGCAATCCATCCATTCAATACACCTGAATACGATTAATTCATTCAAATTTCAAGCTCAAATTCAGTTTAATCAATAGATTCTAAACCTATTATCATTGCTGATCTTCCAAAGAACGATATAATCCCAGCTTTGAATCCCAACAAGAGGCCTAAGTCTCTCCGAAAAACTCTGAATAAACATGATCTTCTTCTAGGAGAAAAAGAAAGAAGAAAAATCAATCTTTTTGTTAAGTAAAATAACAAAGAAGAAACGTAATCGAAAACGATAGAATTACGTGACGTTCGTCTTTAAACTGCGATTACGATGAAGCTGCGATGATTCGAAGATTCGGTGTTCATCAGCATATTTGTGAAGAGATTTTTTGATCAAGAAGAGCCTTAACGGTAATGTATTGGTAGGTGAGAGGCATACCATGCATGAATTAACACAAAGATGTGATTATTAGAAAATAATAATAATCTCTTTAATAAAAATATATGAGAAAATTGTATAAATAATTTCGTGTGTAAAGATTATGTTTTCAAACTTATAAAATTAAAGAAATGACAATTAAAGTTATCTATAATATTTATTTTACCAATGACACGGTAGTTAATGATTTTTTGTAAATTGAACAACTCGTTTTCTATTGATTTAGCCTAATAAATTGAGATCGAAGTTCACAAATTGTAAAAATTAAACACTTGTAATTCAAGAGATTATACAATTTTAATAATTGAAATTCAAGAATTTTGCATAAGAGAACCGAAATGTTTTGTATTATGCATAATTCTGAAATTTCAAATATCGAATTTATGAAGTACAAGTTTCAAATGTATATAGTTTAGT
>RWGZ01000243.1:0-11640 GCA_009725065.1 Utricularia reniformis
GGGATCTGAAAGGCTAACTAGTTAACTTCTTACATATGCTCCAACTTTTGTACAAAATTAAAAGTCGTTTGTCTGATTAATCTGCACAAGCCAATATGATCCCAGTGAAACCAAATGAGTAAACGACCAATCAGAACTCACTTTTTATTCTTAGAAAGATTTAGCCCTTCCTTTACGCTCCACCAATTCTCTTCTGCCTAAAAAAGAACGAAGATAAGTTATTTGGAAAATTTACTTTGTAATCGTGTCAATTATGACTTTTACTTTTTTTTTATACGCAATTTTTTTACTACATGTGAAAGAAATGAGGAGAAGAACAAGAAGGAAAGAGCTAGCAACGGTAATATTGCAACTGTTACAAAAACGTGGGCTTAGCCTAAACCTTCCTAGTTAGAGACTTAGAGTCCACCTTTTGATAGTGGGCTTGAAGGGTCTAATCCTTCATGGTAGAAAATCCACGTTGTGATAATGGCCTCAATCATTCTTGTCTTGGGTTTTATCGACCGGTCCATCTTCAAGGGATGTTTGGTCATGTTCATCTTGTTGTTCTTCCTATTGTTTTCCTTGCGATCTGCACAAAGAGTGGGTGTTGACGACTAAAGGATGTAACATTATATGTCCCTGAAGACGATCGTGAGGAAACGACGATGAATTCATGTCAAATCTTCCCAGGTAGCAGCGGTAGGTGGTGAACTGTTGGATCAACAATTGAGTGACAAGCTTGTTGTGGCATGAGAGGAGGTGACGACCGAGAACCTATAGAGGTTGGAGAATAAGTGTACCAAGTGGGGAGAGATTTACTAAATCGTTTGTTGGGAGTGAAGGGCGTTGATTTGCTTTTTCAAAAGAAACATGAAAAACGGGGTGAAATTTGGATGTGGGAGGAAATGCTAGTTTATAAGCGGTGCGACCGATAGTATGATACAATTGATGATAGTGTCGATCATCATATTGGTAGGGTAGGGTCGGCAAGTTATCCACCCACACCTTATTTAATGATGATTATCCCCCACATTGATGGGTCTAGGGTTGGCATCATGCCGACCCATATATTGTGTAATTATTTGTCGATCGGTGTCTTTATCGATCTAGTTCATTCTAGGGTTACATTTAATTATGTGTAACTAGGGCAATAGCCGCCAGAACGATAGAGAATATTTTTCTTCTCATTTTCAGTACCTTCTCAACATGGTATCGAAACTAGAAGCTCTATGATTGCTTGATTCCGTCGTCGTCGAGGGATAACTTTCCCCCACTAACCTCAGGACATTTAGGTCATTTGACGCCAAGTAATAGCAGGGGTGTGCGGGCTCCTAATACCCACATACCAACGCCAAATAATAGCAGAGGTGTGCGGGTTTCTAATCATCATATAACACCACCGCTTTCGGTCGAAGGAAGTTCCACACTTGTGAGTGGATTACCAACGACTTCAGAGATATTAATACCGAATACTCCTCAGTTCGGTCATGTTGGACTTTGGCAACCTTATTTCGGGGGGAAATGCCCCGGTTTTTACACCCAACATTTCTCAAAGTTCATTTGGCTTGGATGACTCCTACTTCATTCAATATTCATGGAACACCGTATAGAGATACGCTGGCTTGGACATTGGCCCCATCAGACCACTCTGGTTTGATTATTCACTCAGTAGTCCTGAAAGGCGAAAATTATGGAGAATGGACACATGCCATGAAAATAGCTTTGAAGACTAAAAGAAAAC
Source organism: Utricularia reniformis (assembly GCA_009725065.1). Taxonomy (NCBI): domain Eukaryota; kingdom Viridiplantae; phylum Streptophyta; class Magnoliopsida; order Lamiales; family Lentibulariaceae; genus Utricularia; species Utricularia reniformis. Next base: position 1,724 of record RWGZ01000243.1, read on the forward strand.
TCGGATTTGTCGACGGAAGTGTAGCTGAACCATATCCTGGGGTGGGACTGAGTGAAGAATGGATCACCATTAATTCGCTACTTGTCCAATGGATTCTAAATACGATAGATCCCCATATCCGATCCACAGTCTCCTTCATTTATTCCGCTAAATTACTGTGGGAAGAGTTGCACCAATGTTACTCTATGGGAAACGGGCCTAGAATTCATGAATTGAAGGAAGAATTGACTGCCTACAGACAACAAGGGGATAGCGTTGTGGATTACTTCGGTAGATTGCGGAGGCTGTGGTGTGAACTATCTACATATGAAGATGGTTTTGCTTGCTATTGTAGGAAATCGTCTTGTGAGTCAATGAAACATCTCCTGCGACGACAAGAAAATGAAAGAGTTCATCAATTTCTCCTTGGATTGGATGATGGAATCTATGGAACTGCACGCTCGAACATTCTCAGCTGCGAGAACTTGCCAATATTGAATCAAGTGTATTCCAAAATTATTCATGAAGAACTGCATAAAACAATGGTGCAAGGAAAAGATGAAAGACGTGGAACTGTTAGTTTTGCTGCATACACTGATGGAGTGGACAAACCTGCGAAGAGCTTGTGTGTGGCGTGTGATACGCAAGGACACATGATTGAGTTATGCTTTGCTGTCCATGGGTACCCAGATTAGTGGAGAAATAAGCCAAAAATTGGAATAAAAAATTATGCGGTAGTACTTGCTTATCTGGGATCGAAAGGTCGAGGTGGAGGTCGGGAAAGAGGGAAAGGTCGAGGACGCAGTCGATCGTCACATGGTCGACAATCGTCGAACGTTGTTAAAGCGCCGATCGCAAATTCTGCAATTATCCCCACCTCTGGAGGCACAATGCAAAACCTGACTTACGATCATTGGGCGTTTTTAAAGAACATCATCACTTGCGCACCCACCTTTGCTAAGCAACACATCTCGACTGGTATGTTTCCTCATAGGTACTGGATTATAGATTCAGGTGCCAATCGACATATGACAGGGGACTTGAGCTTATTGTCTGACATTCGTCAAATAATCCCTCGACACATAACTTTGCCGGACAACCTGAAATCTTTCGCTTTCAAGAGTGGGAAAGCCCGCATTTCATCTGATTTGGTTCTTTCAGATGTTCTTTACATTTCTGAATTTGGCTATAATTTACTGTCTGTTAGCCAATTGGTGAGAGATGAGTTTCTATTGGTGATTTTTACTCCTCAATTTTGTCTCATGTAGGGCCAAACTTTGAAGACCCCGATTGAGGTGGGCTTTGAGAGTAATGGAGTTTATGGACTGCACTCACTATAGGATCAAGCACATGGGGCTACACAAGCATCGGACGATGAATGGTTGTGACACTACCGGTTGGGACATCTGTAAGAATCAGTGGTATCACATTTGCCACATTCTTTATCCTTTTCCCCCAATCACGTATGTGTTGCTTGTTGTAAAGCCAAACAAACCAGAGATTGTTTTCCTTCTAGTTTGAGTGTTTCAGTTTCATGTTTTAATTTAGTACATTGAGATCTTGTGGTTGTTCCAATTTTTTGACATTTGTGGATGATTATTCCAGAGGAATCTGAATCTATTTACTGTCTGACAAAACTCAAGTTGTTCCTCTTGTCATGGATTTTTTTGCTCGTGCCAAAACTCAACTTGACAAAACTCAAGTTGTTCCACAAACTCAATTCTGAATCTATTCAGACTCAGTTTGATCGTGTCGTTAAACAATTATGTACTGAGTTTTTGCCTCTTAAATCGTTCTTTTGTTCTAAAGGTGTTCTTCACCAATCTACTGTGCCCCACACCTCCAAGCAGAAGGGTAGGGTAGAGCGGAAGCATTAACATATATTGAACGTTGCTCGTGCTCTCCATTTTCATGCCTCCCTACCGATTCAATTCTGGGGCGAGTGTGTTCAAACTGCGGTATATTTGATTAACTGAGTTCCTTCCCTTGTCCTCGACAATCGCAGTCCTTATGAAATCCTGCATGGTCGACCCCCACCGTTGTCACATCTTCGTGTCCTTGGTTGTCTTGCTTTTGCCTATCGATTGCACAAACCTACACAAAAATTTGCGCCAAGGAATCGACCATATTTATTTGTGGGATACCCTCCCAATAAAAATGGGTGGCGGTTGTACGATCTCGAATCTCACAAATTCTTTTTTTCGCGAGACGTAAATTTTTTTGAAACTATTTTCCCATTTTAGAGCTCATCCCCTTCCTCCGATCGCGGCATGGACCCCTTTTTCTTTCCAATGTCGACCGGTCACCTGTTGTTCAACGATCCTCAACCATTGTCGATTGACCCTTCATCGATCGGTCAACCCCCTCTACCAAACGATCCTTCATCGATCGGTAAACCCCCTCTATCGAACGAACCTTTTTTCGATCGGTCAACTACCTTTACCAACAGATCCTTCGTTGATGGATCAGTCCCTTTCTGACACACCTGTTCCTTTGACCAATGAACAACTTGTCCACTCGTTGTGGATCGACGACACCCTTCCGATGTCCACTACTCTCCTTACTCATGCTCATGTCGACGGTGCGGTCCCAAGTGACATCTTACCCATGGGAAAAGGACATCGACGTAAATACCCATAGGTCCTCCTTCGCGATTATGTTTGTTCGACAGCTCTTGTGCAAGACGTAAACTCTATTGCTGTGGATTGTCCACCTCCAGACCAGGTATCGGGTAAATTTTTGTATCCCATTTGTGATTTTACTGAGTGCGTACAGGCTTCGGCTTTAAGCAATCTGAGGCAGATTACTCTTTGTTCACATATTCCAACACGATATCCCAACTATTCGTGCTAATTTATGTCGATGACATCATTATTGCAGGTAGCAACAAGGTTGACGTTGAAGATTTTAAAGCCAGACTTGGAAAACTGTTCCACATGAAAGATTTGGGGAAATTGAAATATTTCCTTGGGATAGAAGTGGCCAGAGGACCAGAAGGAATGTATCTCTGTCAACGAAAATATATTTTGGAGATCATTTATGGAGCAGGGCTTCTAGGATGCAAACCGGCTAAAGCACCCATGAAGTATAACCATAAATTGCTCTATGTCACAAGAAACTTTATGACCGACCCCATAACCATAAGCACCCGTGCATGTTTTATCCCAATTCATGCAACAACCTTGTTGTGAACATTTGGACGCTGTCTTGAGAGTAGTGCGCTATCTGAAGGGAAGTCCTGGACGAGGAATATTATTATGATCACAATGCGACTTGTAGGTGTATGGTTTTTGTGTCGCTGAATGGGCGATGTGCCCCGAGGCACGAAAGTCCCTGACCGGGTATCTTATATTTTTGGGGTCGTCACCTGTTGCATGGAAGACAAAGAAATAGGATACCTTGTCATTGTCATCGACTGAAGCAGAGTACCGAGCTATGCGAGTTGCGTGTCAAGAATTTAAATGGCTACGTGGCTTATTGACAAACTTGGGGGTTGCCCAGAACATGTGTGCAATGACTTTATTTTGCGACAATCAATCTGCTATCCAAATCGCCGCCAACCCAGTATTCCATGAGCGCACCAAACACATTGAGGTTGACTGCCATTTTGTTCGGAACCAGGTGCTGGCTGGAGAAATCAAAACACGACACGTGAAGGGAGAAAATCAACTGTCGGACATGATGACTAAAGCGCTATGTGCCGATCGTCTCCATTATCTACTTAACAAGTCGGGAATACATGACTTATATTTACCAACTTGAGGGGGGTGTTGATCGTCATATTGGTAGGGTAGGGTCGGCAAGTTGTCCACCCACACCTTGTGTAATGACGATCGTCTCTCACATTGATGAGTGTAGGGTCGACATGATGTCGACCAATACATTGTGTAATTATTTGTCGATCGGTGTCTGTATCGATCTAGTTCATTCTAGGGTTGCATTTAAATATGTATAATTGGGGCAATAGCCGCAAGAACGATAGAGAATATTTTTCTTCTCATTTCCAGTATCTTCTCAACATATAGTATGGTCCATAGTATTGGGCAGAGAGTTTCAGGTTTCGACGAAGAGATACTAAGTCACCAACTTTGAATGATCTCTCGCTCCGGCTACGATCAGCATAATGTTTGGAACGGTGTTGCGCCTGAAGTAATGACTGTCATAGAGATTTTAAAAAATCTTGACGGGCATATAAGAAATCTGTGGCCGGTTGGTAAGGAAGGGGAGTGTCCAGGCCACAAGGGAGAAAAGTTGGTGGGTAGAAGTAAAGAGCTTGAAAGGGAGACATTTAAGGCTAGTATAGAATGAACAATTGTACCAAAATTAAGCTAAGAGGAAAAATTTTTGATCAATGATGGGATGAAAAGGTAGTCCATGGAGGCGAAAAATGGTGTCAATAATGATGTTGGCAATATCTTGGGCAATGTAGGGATGAGCGATGACGACAAAATGAGCGTATTTGGTTCGCCTATCCACCACAACAAAGATAAAATCCATGCTTCCCCATTGTTTGACAGGTATGAGAGGCTGGAGGAGGCCCTATGAAGCTGCACGATCGAAGTGAATTCGATTCCAGGTATCACATGAATTGAATCCATTTAGTGATGTCTTGCTTCATGTTGGGCCAAGAAATAAAGACTTTATACCATGATAGGTGGTCGTGATACCCTAGTGGCTACCCATTGGCGAAGCATGTAGAGATAGAAATAATCTACCTATAATGTCATGATAATCAACAATGCATACTTTGTTTCGGAATAAGAGCAGATCATCATGGAGAGAATACTCCAAAAATACTGAAGGGTGTAATAATTTTCCTTTAATGATAAGGGCTAACACTATCCCTTTGAGCAAAGTAGGTTGGACAATATATATTGCATATAAAGTGGTTGATCGTGAAAATACATCGACTGCTATCTTTTCTTTTCCTTATTTGTATTGGATTACAAAATTAAAACCCATTAACTTAGCCAACCATTTTTGTTGAAAGAGTGTACCTAGTCTTTAATTCTTCAAGAATTGTAAGCTTTGATGATCACTTCGGATGTAGAAAAGTTGTCCCATAAGATAATTTTTCCACTTTAATAAAGCCTGAACCACTGCGATTAAGTCTTTTTCGTAAATTGAGTAGCCCTGAAATTTTTCGCCAAGTGCCTTGGAAAAGAAGGCAATAGGGTGAGTTGATTCACGTGAGGACCGTACCGATACCTTGATCGCATGCATCTGTTTAGAAGAGGAAGGGTCTGGAGAAATCTTGTAATGCGAGGACCTGTGTTGTGCTAACTCACATTTTGAGTAAATTGAAGGACTCGGTAGGTTGTGCAGACTAGATGAAGGTATTCTTTTTAAATAGTAGAGTAAGCGGGCGGCTCAAGAGACCATAATGATGAATAAAACATCTGTAATATCTTGTTAATTCTAGGAATCTCTGCAGCTCCTTAATGTTCTTCGGTAGGGGCCAATCCAACATGCTTGAGATCTTCTGCGGTTCTGTTGACAAGCCTCGAGCCGATATAATATGACCTAAATACTCGATGGAGGATGGACCAAAAGAACACTTTGAACTCTTGTCAAAAAGAGAGTTAGTTTTGATAATCAATAAAGTTTGAGAAAGGTGGTCAACATGCTCATCCCATAATTTGTTATATATAAGAATATCATAAAAAAAACCAACACAAATTTTTTAATAACCGATGATAAAACTATATTCATAAGTGACTGAAATGTGGATTGTGCATTTGCAAGAACAAAAGATATAACTAAGAATTCATAGTGGCCTAGGTGTGGCAAAATTTGTCTTAAAGATATCATGCTCGTTCATACGTAGTTGAAAAAAATTGGAGTTCAAACCAAGCTTTGAAAAGAACTTTGCATCAAGTAATTCTTCGCGTAAGTCATCAACCATAAGAATGGGGAAAGGATTTTCACCGAGATGTCATTGAGGTACTGGTAATCTATACACATCCACCAATTACAGTCTTTTTTGGACACTGTGAGTACATGTGATAAGAAGTGACCTAATAAAACCTGACTTCAGAAATCCCCTGATAACTTTTTGTAAATCACCCTTAGATTAGGGGTGTTTATTATTCGGTAAAACCGAATATCGATTTTTTTTATCGAACCGATACTGAATTATAAAATCGGTTCGGTATTCGGTTTTTTAATTTTGGACCATTCGGTTTCGGTTCGATAAAAAATTCGGTATTTGGTAATTTACCGAATACCGAATTTAACTTTTTAATTAATTTAAAATTAATATTTTTGTATTTAATTATATAATTAAATATATTATTATGATTAATTTTTTATTTAATTTGATTATATTTCAAGAAATTCGGTAAATTATTGATTACCGAATTTTTTATCGAATCGAAACCAAATGAGCCGAAATTTAAAAACAAAATATCGAAACAATTTGGTAACTAATTTTTTGATTTATTCAGTAATTGAAATACCGAATGAACACCCCTACTTGAGATAGTGTGGGATGCGATAAGGGGGAAACTTCTTAGGCAGCCTTCAGGAAGCAACGGTATTTAGTGATCTATGTTGCGACGAGGAAGGAGGGAACATGGTTTCTAAAAATGAGTCATATTTAAAAATTATTGATTGGATTACGGGGTCTATTGGATGAGTCTAGGCAGGTGAGGTGTCAATGCATATAAGGGTCCCAACCTTGCCTTGGTTGGTTAGGAAACGACTGTTTTGATACCATTTGTGAATAGAAGAAGGATAAGGATAGAAATGGGGGAAGCATACTAAAGTTTTGGGAGAAGGCTGCACAACCGCATGGAAGAAGGTAGAGAAAAGAGATAATAAATTCCGATAGAGAGATAAACGATAATTTGGATAATTGTAATGTAATACAACCCGTGTTTTATATTCGTAATAATTGGGCTAGGCCCATACAAGTTAACGATAAAAGTTTAATACCTAATAGGTCAAAAGTTCATGACCTATTAATCAAATTCGCTCCTAAAAAACAATGGTTGATCCCAACGATGTCATCGTAATCTGCTATCAAGATCAGCCCGGTGAAACCTTCATCAAACTTCACACTGTTTTCTTTTCATTTTGACCAAAAACCGGGAAAAAGAACATAAATTTCTCAAGCATGTTTAGTAGGCATCCGTAGCGGTATGACCAAAACAAAACAAAAAAACAGTAAGCATTATGCCAAAATTCAGCAGGGACTTGCCCATAATATCCAGTAACACATTAGAAGCAGCGGAAAATCTACACAGATGATGAACATTAACAAAAATCGTTAAACAGTGGACCAAAAATACCCATAACAGTTACGAAAATGCTAAATCTGGAATTTTCGGGCCATGGAAAAGAAAATGAATTTGTTTCAAATGTGAATGGAAGTCAAACATAAAGCCCTAGCGGATCTTCATGTAGACTGAGGAACTTCGCAGCTGAACGAAACTTCGAAACTTAGGTGGAGAAAAACTAGATTTATGTTTACCTACCTCAGGGATAGAATGCTCCGATACCATTTGTCACGATCTTGGATCGTAACGAGAGAATAGAAGAAGGAGAAGGATAGAAATGAGGGAGAAATAGATCGAAGAAATTAGGGGAGAAGGATTCACATTCATAGGGAAGTGGGAGAAAGAAGGAAGTAAATTGAGATAGAGAGATAAATGATAATTTGGATAATATATTAGATAATTGTAATGTAATATTATATATGTATGTCCAAAAACAATGTTTATCTATATTTATATTTTTAATAATCAATTTGATATTTTAATAAATCATATATTAAATTGAAAGATTTATTTTATTATATGATTTGAAGAATATTTTGTTAAAAGAATTGTACTTTAATAGATGAAAATATGAATTACATTCTTTGGTAACATATATTCTAAGATTTTTGCAATTATCATATCATATATTTAATAGAAGATCAATATTTTGATAATTGTCATATTGTTTATTTCTGTATGTAGTGAAACTCATACAACATGATATAAGATATTAAATAAACATGTGAGTATTCATGAGATGAATTACCAAACATGACATTAGATAATATATGCATGATATTCACTAAGTCAACATATAATCATCTAAATCATAATTATACATATTATCCTTAAACTTGAGGAGACACGATTATCTTGTATGTCGTTTGTTAGAATTTGCCAATATTTATACTCGTACTTAATAGTGTTAGTTCCGACATATGATAGTTCTTATTAATTATATATTATATATGGAGATAAATTTGCTACCAAGAAAAAATTCATTGTCCTATGTGAATAAGAAATTTGATTCATTATTGTCTTGATTATTATCAAAAGAAAATTAAGTATTGGTTAAAATGAAAAATATTATTTTGGAAAGAGTTTCGAATAAATATTGTAAAAAGTTAAAAATATTCAAATATTTGTTGGAGAATTTATCTAAGACAATTATAAAATTGAAACAAAAGAGTTTGACTTCCATTACTAATTTTGATTGAAATCAAATAAAGAAATGATATAAATGTACATAAATTATTATTATGATTTATTGTTATGATTATGTTTACAGTGCTATGGTATGTTTGGTTGGACGTAAAAAATAAATTGTATATAAAAATAAATAATTTTTTTTATATATTAATTGTATATATTAATTAAAATTATAATAAATTAAATATAATATACAAATATTGATAAAATATTATATAAGACGATACGTGAAATAAAAATATATATTTTTTAATATAAAATTAATTTTTTTATCAATCGATATACCAGTCATACGATTCGTATCGATCGGTATCCGATATTGTAACCCGGTTTCGCCTTGTATTTCAAATATCGATCGATATAAAAACATACATTATGATTCGGGGTGGATGACCGATATATCGGTCAATACATTTATGTTTTAAAATAAATTAAATTCGTTTAATAAATCGTAAGAATTTTCAAAAATAAATTAAATTACGTTTTGGTCGATACCCGGTATTTTAGCAAATTCTTACGATTTATTAAACAAATTTAATTTATTTTAAAACATAAATGTATCGACAATATATCGGTCATTCACCCCGAATCGAAACATATGTTTTATAGCGATCGATATGTGAAATACAAGGAGGAACCGGGTTACAGTACCGGATACCGGTCGATACATAAATATCTGGTTGTATCGGTGTTATGTGATAACTCTTGGTATCATGTTTTTGGGTTGGTTCCTAGGTTTTTTCAGGTATGTCATTTGTTATGATCCCTTTTTAGGGGGTACCAACAGTCGTCCGATTCGTTTAACAAACGAACTCGGTTCTGATTTGTTTTTGTTGTGGAAGACGATTACAAACTGGAAATAAATGATAACACGGCGATGTATAGTGGAAACCCCAGGAATTGGGGTGAAAACCACTTGACTAAGAGCAGAGTATACTCTTAGCCTATTCACTAATAGAATAATTCATAATGAATACAACAGAGGCTTAATGAAAATGACAAGGAAAAGAAAGCAGTAAGAACTCCGGCAGGGTAACGGCATGTTCTTATGCGTCCAAAAGGTCCCTCCTATTTCCGTGGTCGCGCCCTGTATTTGTAGAGTTAACGGCGTGTGTAAATCACGCTCTGTAACCGCCTCTGACAGGTTTGTTAGAGGTTGTTATCGCGGGATGTAAAACGAGGTTGGGATCGAGGCGTGGTCTGCGTGATCGGGCCCGAGGCGTGGTAAACGTGTGGAGGCCCGAAGCGTGGAAAACGTGAGTCTGTAACCGTTCGGACCGAACCAAGGAGCCGGTTACCAGAAAATGCTTTATTTCGCCTAAGGTAATCTTCGGTCCTTTCGTTAAACACCGGACCGCTTTTCCTTAAGTGTACAAATGGGCTGCTTGAATTCGTTTCCACCATTTGAATTAGCCCAATAATTAATGGGCCTTACCCATCACAAGGTACCCGGTCCTAAAGTTCACA
>RWGZ01000244.1:0-75360 GCA_009725065.1 Utricularia reniformis
TAATGAGAAATAAAGTGCAGAGGAAGTTCAAAATGAGGGGTTATACTCTGAAAATCGACGCCTTATCCGAGGTTTTAAGATTTGTTAGCGGCTTCCCTGAAGCCGAAGATGAAGCCCTTGATATCCTACTCGATGAGCTCCACAACCAATCTTGTAATTTTTAATCAAGATATTATCTTGTGGGTGTTAAAGATTAATGTTTGGTAGGGTCGTTATACTTTGTTTCGTTTCAGTGAAATCCTCGATTTTGGATAAGGATCCGGTGCACAAGGTAGTTCGTGTTTTGCTGGATCGCGCGGTTGGGAATGAAGAGGACCCAACGGCCAGTGGTCATGACGCCGCCGCTGGGTTGAGAATCATTGACGCATTTGATTTCCCCAAATTTCGATTTGACCCAACTAAGAAACATTTTTATATGTACGCGTTTCCTGATTTATTTCAAATCCTTCTTTGGGAACAATTTCTATATTGCAAAGTTTCAGCCAGGCAAAATTTTAATTTGGATTTTTTTGATGGCCTCTGTGAAACCAATGAGTAATTCTAAAGAGCTTTTATATGCTCTCTCATTTCAAAACTTTTGTAGATTTACAGGTAAACGTCCAGTTCATGGTGATGCTTCTCAAAAGGTGTTACTTTACAGGGAAAGGTTTCTCTTGTTGTCACAGAGGCTCTCTCACGACCCCCATTTTGCTAGGCCTATTTTTGATAGTGATACATCAGATTCTGGCAGCTGCCAGGTAGTACAAACCTCGCATTTTTTATATGCAGCCAAGCGAAATTGTTCTTAGCTTGAGAAGCTGTCATTCCAAAGGTTTTCATCTGATCGAAATTTTCTAATTAATTTTATTTTCAGATATCTCAAATTCAATCTCTGGTTGGTCAGACTGGAAAGAGATGGGTTATGGGTCTAATATCTCAGCTTGAGGATGGTCACTTTTACTTAGAAGACTTGAGTGCAGCTGTAGAAATTGATCTATCCAATGCAATATCCTTATCTAACCGTTAATTACAGTTTAGTCACTTTATAAATCTGTACTTTATTGATAAGTGGTCTGAATTGGTTTTATATTTTAGTATTTGAAGTTACCTTAACATGAACTACAAAGTAACAACAGGACTTTTTGTCGAAAACACCATTGTGTTGGCAGAAGGAGAAATGACTTTGGGTGGTATCTTTCAGGTATACACTTTAATCTTGCTGCATCGATTTCAGCCGTACAAAACATTAGAACTTTGCAGGTAAAAACATGTGGATTTCCTCCTCTTGAGGATCGACAAAGGTCCATCACTATGTTTTCCGGAGTAGACTTTTTTGGTGGTGGTTCATTTACAAAAGAGGAGACTGTATCCTTTAGGGTTGTTTACTTCAAGGGCCAAGTACAATCTTATTGGATTAAATGCATTTTGGGTTACATTCCATGACACAAAAATAATAGTTTAGACTCAGAGAGCTAGAGAATGAGGCGGTAAATGACATGTTTGTCATACTCTCTGATGTATTGTTGGATAATGAAGAGGTAATTACTTTACTACTCCCTTTTGCTTCTTTAGTTTACCCTCTGAAGCATGTAATTTTTTGCTGATTTATTGTCCTTTCTCTATGAAGACCATGCAAAAACTAGAGATCATTCTTAGAGGCTATGAGAACGAGGATGTTGTTCCATCTCTTTTTGTTTTGATGGGGAACTTCTGTTCTCATCCTTGCAACCTTGCATTTAATTCTTACTCCAGCGTCAGGTGATTGAACTACTCCATTATATTTCTCATTGTTATTTTTTACAGGCAACATAAATAAAGCTAGTTTAATCAGCAGGCATCAGTTTGGTATGCTAGGAAAGATGGTTGCTTCTCATAAGCGCCTGAAAGAAAACAGCAAATTTCTTTTCATTCCTGGTCCTGATGATTTAGGTGCTCTGCTTGATTTTCTTGGCATGTTTAAGATTTATCATTTTTTAGATAAGATAAATACCTTGTGTATCTCAGGACCTTCGGATGCTTTGCCTAGATGCGCATTGCCGAAGCACATAACCGAGGAGTTTTTGAATCACGTCCCGAATGCAGCCTTTTTGAGTAATCCATGCAGGTCTTTTTTTCAGATCTTTTTGAGAAATGTAGATTTCCAGAGGCCACAATATGATATATGTGCTCGTTTTTTGTTACATTTTGACAGTTTTCATAGGTCTTTTTAAGAAATCTAGATTTCCAGAAGGCTTATATATGCTAGTTTTTTTTACATTTTGACATTTTTCTCGGGTCTTTTTAGAAATCTAGATTCAGAAAGCCACAATATGCTATATATGCTCATTTTTTGTTACATTTCGACATTTTTCTCATGTGTTTTTTGAGAAATCTGGCCACAATATGCTATATATGCTCGTTTTTTTTACATTTCGACATGAAAAAAAGATGCATGCAACTATAATGGTGTATCTTTTTTGTGCACTCACCTGAGACAAACAACATTTTTGTTTGGAAACCAGGGTTAAGTTTTATACACAGGAAATAGTATTTTTTCGGCAAGATTTGCTGTACCGAATGCGCAGATCATGCCTTATACCTCCTTCCACTGAAGAAACAACTGATCTCTTTGAGCATGTAAGTTTTTCTTACAAATCCCTTATGATAATAATGATCAACATTTGTTTGCTCTTACAGCTTGTTGCAACGATAACGCACCAAAGCCATCTATGCCCTTTACCGTTAAGCATACAGCCAATCATCTGGGAATATGATAACTCTCTCCAAATCTATCCAACTCCACAAACTGTAATGTTATTTTTGTTCCCATTTATAAAATTACGAAGTTCATTGAACATGGTATTTTCGATATTCGCAGATTGTATTAGGGGATAACAGTGAGCAAAAGGCATTCAAGTATACCGGAACCACATGCTTTAATCCGGGATCATTCTCAAATGATTATTCCTTTGCAGTATACAGACCTTCTTCTCAAGAAGTTGAACTATCAGCTGTCTGATTTAGGTACATCCATAAACTCTTTCTTTCCCTATCAACTGTAAGTTTAATGAATATTATTTACTTTATGATTGTTGTTCGAATCAAGCAACACATAGATTTGTATGATTCTCTGTTAGATTGAATTAAACAGTCTAAATCAGTGTTGGTTATTATTTTCTAACATTTAGCATTAACTTATCTGAGAGCAACAAATTTACTACATTAGAATTGTTGTGATTTGTGTTCGTGAACGGGTATACGGTCCCGTTCCTCCGGTTACATGGTTTTTGTGGTAGATTTATTCACACTTTTTTCGAAAATTTTCCGGCCACAAGTGGGTGTGATGGTAAAATGTAGAGAAATTGGATGGATGATTTCAACCATAGATTCATAGTTACAGTACCTACTCTATATTACGTATTTTCTTACACAATTAATAAGTTAAGTTGAAAATTATCACGGTTTTCCTCAATGTTTAAAATGGGTGGAAGGCAGTTTTGGTCCCCAAATTTTGAAATTTTTGATAATTTTGGTAAAACCAGCCCCCAAAGTTTTATGTACGCAAAATCGGTCCCCAAAGTTTGCGAATTTTGACAAAACCAGTCCCCAAAGTTATGTGCGTGTGGCGTAATTGGTCCCCAAAGTTGTAATTTGTGGCAAATTAGGTCCCCGGAGGAAAATTAATTTGGGGGCCGGTTTGCCAAAATTCGCAAACTTTGAGGATGTATTTTGCGAAAATACGCAACTTTGGGGATCAAAATTCCCAAATCATCAAAACTTTGGGGATTGTTTTTGCCACTCGAAACTTTGGGGACCAAAATTTTCAAATTATCCAAACTTTGGGGACCCAAGCCGCCATTTTCTTGTTTTTTAAAATATTGTAAATGTGATCTTTTTGTAAATTGTATGCAAAGTTGATAAAGTTTAAAATTGATAAAAAATAATCTTCAAGTAAATAGTAGTAATTTTCATCTTTCTTTGTATTAGTTGTTTTAAGAATTTATGTGCTATTTTTTAATTTTCAAACTTTGGAGATATAATCATTATATTTTGAAGGTTTATATGTCAAATACAAATTATAAATGCATTTAAAATATTAACGAAAGTTAAGGGATCAAATATAAACGATTTTGCAACTTTGAGATTCAATTATACAATTTTTCAATTTTGATGATATGTTTACAATTTTTAAAAGTTGGGGTCAAAAATATATATTATATCAATTTTAGAGGTTTTACATACAAGTTACAAACTTTATGGTACCATTCAAACATTATTTTAAAATGCGTAAACACCACTCATATTTTATATGATAAATAAGGGTAATTTCAATTGTAAAATAATGGTATATCTGGATATATTTTTTATAATATTTGTCTACAAAATATATTTTTAATTATAACCATACACTATCCAAATATCGGTTAACTAGTGATATGTTGATAATTTTAGAGTGAAGGGGAATAGTAATAGTAAGTAATTAAATTTATTTAGGTGAAACTGGTAATCTATCAATCTTATGTTATTATTATATTATTAAAATAGAAGCAAATTAGGTGACAATTTTGAAAACAAAAATATAAAAAAGGGTAGGCCAACGGTCAAATACGGCTGCTTCCGTTATCTGTCCAAATTTCTTCATCTGTACTAAACGGTTATTGTTAGAATTATGCCTAATCTTTTTATTTATTTCTTTAATATTTATTAATTAAATACATTGTCTTAGCTCANAAAACATGTGGATTTCCTCCTCTTGAGGATCGACAAAGGTCCATCACTATGTTTTCCGGAGTAGACTTTTTTGGTGGTGGTTCATTTACAAAAGAGGAGACTGTATCCTTTAGGGTTGTTTACTTCAAGGGCCAAGTACAATCTTATTGGATTAAATGCATTTTGGGTTACATTCCATGACACAAAAATAATAGTTTAGACTCAGAGAGCTAGAGAATGAGGCGGTAAATGACATGTTTGTCATACTCTCTGATGTATTGTTGGATAATGAAGAGGTAATTACTTTACTACTCCCTTTTGCTTCTTTAGTTTACCCTCTGAAGCATGTAATTTTTTGCTGATTTATTGTCCTTTCTCTATGAAGACCATGCAAAAACTAGAGATCATTCTTAGAGGCTATGAGAACGAGGATGTTGTTCCATCTCTTTTTGTTTTGATGGGGAACTTCTGTTCTCATCCTTGCAACCTTGCATTTAATTCTTACTCCAGCGTCAGGTGATTGAACTACTCCATTATATTTCTCATTGTTATTTTTTACAGGCAACATAAATAAAGCTAGTTTAATCAGCAGGCATCAGTTTGGTATGCTAGGAAAGATGGTTGCTTCTCATAAGCGCCTGAAAGAAAACAGCAAATTTCTTTTCATTCCTGGTCCTGATGATTTAGGTGCTCTGCTTGATTTTCTTGGCATGTTTAAGATTTATCATTTTTTAGATAAGATAAATACCTTGTGTATCTCAGG
This sequence comes from Utricularia reniformis, assembly GCA_009725065.1. Classification (NCBI taxonomy): domain Eukaryota; kingdom Viridiplantae; phylum Streptophyta; class Magnoliopsida; order Lamiales; family Lentibulariaceae; genus Utricularia; species Utricularia reniformis. The sequence continues at coordinate 5,432 of RWGZ01000244.1, forward strand.
ACCTTCGGATGCTTTGCCTAGATGCGCATTGCCGAAGCACATAACCGAGGAGTTTTTGAATCACGTCCCGAATGCAGCCTTTTTGAGTAATCCATGCAGGTCTTTTTTTCAGATCTTTTTGAGAAATGTAGATTTCCAGAAGGCCACAATATGATATATGTGCTCGTTTTTTGTTACATTTTGACAGTTTTCATAGGTCTTTTTAAGAAATCTAGATTTCCAGAAGGCTTATATATGCTAGTTTTTTTTACATTTTGACATTTTTCTCGGGTCTTTTTAGAAATCTAGATTCAGAAAGCCACAATATGCTATATATGCTCATTTTTTGTTACATTTCGACATTTTTCTCATGTCTTTTTTGAGAAATCTGGCCACAATATACTATATATGCTCGTTTTTTGTTACATTTCGACATTTTTCTCAGGTCTTTTTGAGAAATCTAGATTTCCAAAGGCCACAATATGCTATATATGCTGGTTTTTTTTACATTTCGACATGAAAAAAAGATACATGCAACTATAATGGTGTATCTTTTTTGTGCACTCACCTGAGACAAACAACATTTTTGTTTGGAAACCAGGGTTAAATTTTATACACAAGAAATAGTATTTATTCGGCAAGATTTGCTGTACCGAATGCGCAGATCGTGCCTTATACCTCCTTCCACTGAAGAAACAACTGATCTCTTTGAGCATGTAAGTTTTTCTTACAAATCCCTTATGATAATAATGATCAACATTTGTTTGCTCTTACAGCTTGTTGCAACGATAACGCACCAAAGCCATCTATGCCCTTTACCGTTGAGCATACAACCAATCATTTGGGAATATGATAACTCTCTCCAAATCTATCCAACTCCACAAACTGTAATGTTATTTTTGTTCCCATTTATAAAATTACGAAGTTCATTGAACATGGTATTTTCGATATTCGCAGATTGTATTAGGGGATAACAGTGAGCAAAAGGCATTCAAGTATACCGGAACCACATGCTTTAATCCAGGATCATTCTCAAATGATTATTCCTTTGCAGTATACAGACCTCAGACCTTCTTCTCAAGAAGTTGAACTATCAGCTGTCTGATTTAGGTACATCCATAAACTCTTTCTCTCCTTATCAACTGTAAGTTTAATGAATATTATTTACTTTATGATTGTTGTTCGAATCAAGCAACACATAGATTTGTATGATTCTCTGTTAGATTGAATTAAACAGTCTAAATCAGTGTTGGTTATTATGTTCTAACATTTAGCATTAACTTATCTGAGAGCAACAAATTTACTACATTAGAATTGTTGTGATTTGTGTTCGTGAACGGGTATACGGTCCCGTTCCTCCGGTTACATGGTTTTTGAGGTAGATTTATTCACACTTTTTTCGAAAATTTTCCAGCCACAAGAGGGTGTGATGGTAAAATGTAGAGAAATTGGATGGATGATTTCAACCATAGATTCATAGTTACGGTACCTACTCTATATTATGTATTTTCTTACACAATTAATAAGTGTGTGTTCTGCACAAATTATATAATGTATAATTAGAATTTATAATTAGAATGCAGAATCAAAATGTATAATTAGAATCTGCGGAGTGTTCTGTGTAAATATATAATGAATTATAAAATGTAAAAGCGTTCTGCAAAAATATTGTAATTGAAATGTAGAATTTTAATTGAGTTACATTGTGCAATAATGTAAAATAATTATCTCTCTTTCTTATAAATTTAAAATTATAATTCTATATTAAAATAATATTTTTAATTACAAAATAAATTAATAATATTTTTTTATTTAAAAATCATATAATAAAAAGAAAACAAAAATATTGAATAAGATATTGTCAAATAATAAACTCAACAAGTGATAATATAAATACCAAATTTTAGAAAAAAAAAATTTCACTATGCTACAAATGATGAAAATTTGATTCGGAAAAAATGTATATATATGAAAAATATAGTTAATAATGTAAGACGGTGCATCAAAATTTGTAAATTGCATAAAAGTCTCGAAGTTGATATAATGTGTGATTTTGGTTTCCATGTTTCAAAATTGCGTTGTTGATCCCCGAACTTCCAAAAACGTTTATATTGAATCATAATACTCGTTAATTTTTTAAACGTCTCAATAGTTTATATTGATCAATTAACCTTGNTTTTAATATTTCATGTATAGTTGATATATGATTTAATTAAAAAATATCACATAATCAATAAGGTCAACTCAAAAAAATGAGAAATTTGATCATTCATGATTATGATAATTTTGATCCCAAAGTTTTATAATTGTAACAATTATAATCCCCAAAATATGAAGATGACAAAATCAATTCACATACATTGTAATTTTTGGAAAAATCAATCCATAGGTTTAATATGTATAGAATAATTGATCTCCAAAGTTTTCAATTTTGACATGAGTTACTCGGTCAAAATCAAACTTGTGGAACAGTTTCATCACTTTGGAGATCTGATTTACCAAATATTGCAAACTTGAACGACTAAATTTTCAAAACCTTAAAGTTGTGACATATGAAGTGGTGGAAGAAATTAAATACAAGTTTTATATGGTTGCACTGTCAGTCGAAACCGACGAAACATAATCTTAATGAATGGTTTCAAGAACCTACATTAGCTATTCGAAATGCATTGTCGTAATAGTTGAATATTTTGTACATTCTATTTTAATTATATGAATCTTTTGGTAGATTTAAAAAACCTCAAAGTTTGGAAATAAATATATCATTACAAATTATGAATACAAAATTTGTCAAAAACTACGAAAGTTTTGGGATCGAAATTGTCATTTTGTCGTTTTTAAACCCAATCTCTATAGGAATGAGTTTCTCAAGTGTGATCATAATGAAGTTACTATGCGTCATTGTTTTTAAACCCAACTCTAATTTTAAACGGGCTCATTTGTCAATCGAGTTGAATGGGTAGATTGGTTTTTTTAAAAAATAAAATAAAATTTTAAAATTCTATTTAATTATAATTAGTTATTTAAAAATAAATAAAAATATTTTCAATAAGAATAATTTTAAATTATGAATATTTCAATAACGGTTGGATGACTTCAAGGAATAAAGTGTACTTTAGACCCTGCCAAAAATAAAGTGTGTATGACATAATTGATTCTCAAAGTAACATTACGCAAATTTGGTTCTCAAAATTTGCAAAACATGTCAAATTTAGTTTCCAACGTAGTTAATGGTCCCAAAGTTTGCAAAACGAAGACAAACGAGAGACGAAAGAAATTTTTCCTAGCTTTATAAACAAAAATCCTTAACTGTAACGACGTTACATAAATTGAGGACCAATTTTGCTAAATTTCCAAAACTTCGAGGATTAAAATTGTTAGTAAATGTAAACTATGAATGACCATATTTACCAAATTAATCAAACTTCGGTTACCAAAATTGTCAAATTATTAAACTTTGATAGCTAAATTTACAGTTTAAAAGTTTGTGGACCTAATTTGTCATTTTATGCAAACAAAAGACGTCATTTTCTCTTTTAGAACACAAGAAATGGGAGAGGGATTTTCAGTTTTTACCAGTTTAGGAGGTGTTGCGATACCTGCAGACACTGATCGCGTATATTGTGCCGCAATTCTAAGACTTGACCAACAATATTTTACAATGCCTCTCTATTACTTTACAACAACATTACTCATGAAATCCCATTTCTCCATCTTACAAGCTTTACTCATTGTATGTTTCACAGGCTCAAGCGATCATCTCGGATCTCGCTTGCCGGAAACAACCGTCGCATCACCACAAACTGTCACAACCCTAGTTGCCTTTCAGCCTGAATCCAAAAGATCTTGAATTCCCAGAACAAATTTTTCAGAGACAACATAACAAGAGGTAACGATCAAACAACATGATGTTATGTAGACATGTTAGCTCATGATCATCACTCACAATAAACAATCAAATTTTCCATCAACATCTTCTTACTTGTTCTCTATTGAGAAATAGAATCACACACAAGAGAATCAGAACAGGAATCCATCATCTTCATTCCAATGAATGATATACAGAAAACGAAAACTATACGAATCAAACTGCAAGAACTCATTTTTCTATAACCTTTTCTTTCATACTATGCAAAGAATCAGTGAAAAATAATCTCAAACATATCTCTACAATTTACGGAAAATAACTTCAGTATCTAAACCAAATCCATCGATTTCTCTTACCCCAACAACCTCTGATCTTTTGAACAATTCCTTTAAAGGCTCCAAACTGTACAAATCATTAGCCGAGTATTTATCAGCCCGCCGTGAGATCAGAACGTGAAGAACACATACGCCACCGGGCTTAAGCGTACGTTCGATCTCACCCACAAATTTCCATGGATAAAGTGCGTGATCGAACACATTCGAGAACTCGAAATCGAATGTCATATCATTGAACGGTTGGTGATGAAAGTCTCCCTTCAATACCAACGGCGGAGATGGGGCAAGATCGATCCCGATTGAATCCTCAACTCCTACCCGTTTCAGAGCAGCAACTTCTTGCCCTACCCGGGCACCTATACAGAGTGATTTCGATTCGTTAAAGAGGAGTTCCCTCTGCTTCAAACTCTCGAAGAATCGCGAGAAAACCTTAACCTTCCGATCCCAATCTCGTGTTTTCCATACTTCACGGAGCTTCGTGTTTAGGGTCTTATTCAGTTGCCGCTGGATGTAGGCGTCATAGGTCCGATACCCGGATCGGATCTTCAGACCCTGGGGCAAAGTTTGGGCAGAAAAATTAGGCGATTGGAAGGAGAAAAAGACGAATAATGATACAGTGAGGAAGAAGAAGACGAGGAACAATGGCTTCAGGAAGCCATTGATGGTCAGTTTCTCAAGATCGGGATTCATATCCGCATGAGAAAGAAACCTAAAGATTTGCAGCCTGAAGAGGAATATCAAGTCACAAATACTATTAACTATTAACCTAGGGACTCAATATAAATTATCGAGTTCTTGTAGGACTGAACTGATATTTATGTATTCGCCCTGCTAATAATTGGTATTCACTAACGGCCCCAACCTCTAAATTTGGAGAATATTGAACTTATTAATAAAAATTCCAATAATTATATAAAAATAATGATACGGGACACGCGGACACGCGGACACTGATGGTTTGCTATTCTACTCTGCCATGCGACTTTTTACTCAAAAACTTCACCTTGTGAAGAGGAAATGCAGTGTTCTTCCAGCAATTAAACTTCAAGAACTCTCTCAATCTACCAAATACAAACATAACGTTCAGAAAAACCGAAACAGAACATATTCGAACTCAGTATACGTACCTGTGTTTCGTTTCAGACTTGACATTTGCTTCATCACTCAGTGTTACAGATTTCAAGTTATCTTGTTTTGCTTCACTTTCTGCTTCTTCTTTGATTGCCAATGCATTCCCGTTGCTGTCCCGGATTACTTTCGATAGCCCTTTTCCATAGCATCCCGATGACTGTGTTTCGATGTAATTAGATCGACTTTCAGAAGCGAACTTTGATTTGAAATGATGTCTTCTTGAGGAGTTGAACAAACTGAATTTTGGCTTGTTTAAGATGCTATTGGAGGCAAGGCTTATCCTGAGTTCTACATTGTATCTCAGAATTTGCTGTAGTGCACCAGCTATTATTTTCCATGATTTTTCAGCTTTAGAGACGTAATCAGATGTATCAAACTCAAGTTCAGCTACTGCTATTCCTGCATCTGAAGAAAAAAAAGCTAAATAAAGTGCTATCGAAACCCGATGTCATTATATCAAACGTAAAGTTACCATGAGCAATGCGAATTGAGACTAACTTTCCGCATTTTTGTAGAAACTTCTTGAGAGAAGTGGATGTGCATAAACGAGTAGCTTTCATCCAAACAAATTCTAAAGTTTCCTTATCATCTTGCAACCCGATTCCCATTTCGTAATCCTCGTTTGAATATGGAAAAATGTGTTTCGAACTTTCGATCGTGGAAGATGATCTGTGTAGATCACCATCTGCATTTGCATAACTTAGATAAAAGGATTCATCTGTAACTCAATGAGCTTCGAAGTCCCTTGTGAATCTAACCTGGATATTGTGATACCGTGCTTGATCGTGGAACGCTAACATTGTTTGGAGATCCAACGGAGCTTAGCTGGAGAAGAGCTGCAGTGAGCCATGTGATCTGATTCCTAGACGCTCTTAACTGCTTCTCAGCTTGTGAGAGTATTTTCAGTGCTTGACTAAGTTGCTGCACATTGCCTTCAGCTGTTGGCATCAATGAAACCATACGTAAAAACAGGGCGTCGACGTAAGAAGAGAGTAAGAGCATTAAGAAACTTACATAGATCAGTACCGAAAAGCCGAGTTGCAGCACAAATAAGTTCTCCATCTGCACATTTTCCAGCAAGAATGTCCATTATGAGATTGGCTAACTGTGCTATTAGTTGTAAAGGATCTATTCTAGAACTCATTAGTTCTCTAGCCTTCTTTACGGTGTTCGAAGCATCACACGATAAAGCAACCCGGAGTAAATCGAGCAATTCTTCGTCTGAAACGACACCACTCTGTAAAAAATACGAGCCTTTCAATCTAAACAACAACAACAAAAAGGCAAAATGGTGAATGAGTTGCTGCTTACAAGTTCATGAACCAAAGGCAGAGTGATTTTTCTTCCAAGAAGACTCAGTTGATCGAGGGTCATTTCAGCATCACGGAGCGAGCCATTCGCCTTTGTCGCTATAAAGTTCAAAGCTTCTTGATCGAACTCAAAGCCTTCTACAACACAAATCTTCTTCAACATTTTAGCAATTTCACTTTCTTTAACTTTCGAAAAATGGAACTTTACAGCCTTCCCTATGATTGCATTAGGGAGTTTATCAAGGCTAGGAGCAACCATAATGAAAACCGAATGACGAGGGAGATCATCGAGAGACATCAGAAGAGCCGCCCATGTTTCTCGACAAAAAACATGGCATTCGTCGAAGATATAAACTTTGTATCTTGACTCGATCGGAGGGATACCGATCTCTTTAATGAGGGATTTACAGTACTCGAGTTGATTCATTCTCCTTGGATCAACTTCATTAACATCTCTACTCCTTCCTGAGAGGAACAAATTACACTCATGGCAACGTTTACATGGTCTGTTAACCTCATCAGAAAGACAGTTTAAAGAAGCTGCAAATATTTTCGACACCGAAGATTTCCCCGTTCCACTCGGACCATAAAAGAGATACAAGGAGGTTATTTTCTGAGTAGAAATTGCATTCAACAAAGATGCTGCTATTGCATTCTGCCCCACCAATTCTTTAAATGATTTCGGCATAAACTTTTGGCAAAGATTCCTAGGACTCTCCCCGTACACCACTAATTGTCCGGAATTTCCTAATAAAAGATGCCGTTCATCAGCATCATAGTCTCTAAATTTTGTGTTCCTTGACCAGCAGCTGCTTAAACCGCAACCTTGATGACACGAATCCATGATACCAAAATCTTGACTTTCGAGCATAGATCGTCGTTTCGAAGGTTTGCGGATTGACAATGAGGGACTTCCTGTGCAACTCATAACATCACATGATTTATATCCGAACAATGCATTCAGTTTCTTGTCCCAATCTTTGCATTTCGAACCGATATAAAGTTCATTCTCGAGTTGACTCAAAATTTCATCATGTTCATCGCATGAAACTCCACCTTCATCACATTCAGTACCAGATGTTAGGCCAAAATCTCTACTCATTTTTTCTTCATGCTCCATATTTGTACCGAAGATAGTAGGAAGCATTTGCTGTTGATTACGAATCATCGAGCCAAAATATGGTTCGTCGCTTCTCCATCTGCAAACATCGGTTTCTTCTTCAAGGCAACTGTTTTCAGGTTCCCAATTCAAACCATCGACTAAGGATGAAAATTTGTTCATTGAGTTGGTCTCGGGATCACGAAGAGATTTTACTCTACGAAGTGACGAAAGAGTTTTCGATATCGGAAGATCAACTGAATGGCGCCGGCGATCCATAGCTAATAAATTACTGCAGATTCATCGACACTGAATATCTACAACGTCCAACACCTTGACAAATGCTGCAAGAAAACTTCAAACGTGAACGTTGGGAAAACTTATATCAATGAGAGCGAAAGAAAGGCATACATAAATAATTTCAAAACCACATGTGAACCAGAAAAATGAATTGCAGTTGAAGGGAAAACCTGTGGTCCTTCAATTATTGAAACACTTTCACTTCATTCAACATATATTTCACTTCAAGACAGATTACATCCGCCAATACTTGAAGCTGACTGAGAGTAATTCGAATATCTCTTATCCCTCAGAGCCACGCCGCGCGCTGCTATCCACCCAGAAAACAAAAGTCACAGATAAAATTAACCGATACAAAACCCGCTTAGCATATCCTTCAAGGTAAAAAGTAGACAAACCAGAAGAGGAAATCTCTATGCCCCAAAAATATCATCTTTAAGCTAGAAAATAAGAGCACTGAAGAGAACGAACAAAAGAAACGACGCTAAAAAATGTATGCTTACCTTGAAAAATGAAAATGCTTAAGACCCATTAAAACCACAGAAGCAGGGTACATTGTACAGGCTCGCCTTGTTCAGATGAAAAACTCATTGCCCATATTTGGTGAAGACATTCACCATAAATATCAACACCATCGAAGGTTACAACTCGTTCAACAACGGGCTTGGAGCTCGACACGGGGTAAGTTGCGACAGTAAATGCCATTAATGCCTAGGGGATGTACAATGGCACAATGTCATAGTCACAGATACAGCAAAATAGTATGCTTTTCTCCGTTTGAAGACCGTAATCAAAGAGCCAAACATATTCAAATGGGAAATGCAAATTTCGAGACGTAACCTCCAACTTGTATTTTTCTAATGAGCCAGGCCCTATAGTTTTAATGAATGTAAGCTCTGCTGCAATTGCAGAGCTTGACCTGACACCCTGCAGAGAGAGAATAGAGGTTTGGCCACTTCTTTGTTTTGTCTAGCATCGGGAAAGCCTCAGCATTACATTTGGGCCTGTCCACTGCATGTTCCGTTTCCAGCAGCTGCATTAAGATAACAACAAACCCCACAAGGGTACACTCACCCGGTGGCGCGTCAAGCCACACGCCACCTTGAAACATCTGCAAATATACATGTTATTTGTTAATGAACTGAAATTTAAAGTTGGCATATTTAATGCATGACTCCACCATTGAATGGAAGTTTTGGAATTTTCTGTAAAATAAAAGAAAGAAATATCCAAAATACAAAAAAATGATTTTTCCAATGTCACAAGCAACACTTTCCTTCTTTAAAAAATGTATAGTACAATACATACCAGAGACAAATTAGAACGATTTTGTTAATAGCAGACAAAGACGTACGACTATTTTCAGGGAGGTAGGGAATCATGTTTATTTTAATTTTTTAAAGTAAAAGACATATTTTTATATAAAGTCGTTTGCTTGAGATTCGGTCACTACAATCTGGCAAATATGTACTCTAACAGTGTAACTCAAACTGCGCATCAACAGGGATATAATGGATAATAATCAATACGATGGTACCTGGAACTCAAACTTTGCGGTGCTGGTTTCATTGATTGTATTATTCATTGATCCCAGACTTTGTATTAAAAATACAAACGGCTATTTCTGCTGTTTCCGAGGAAGAATCAATTATTCCACCTCAGAACTCAGAAGTTGTTAAGCAAAGCCTTTACTCTGTCTCTTGGTCTTGTTCATGACCTTTAATTCCGTAACAGAATCTCCCAGGTGTTCATCTAGATTCTGATTGGAAAAATATCAAACACATGGAGGTCTCCAGACTCTCGACTACTTTTGAAAATACAAATTTTCAAGAAATCTTCAATGGAATCTGATTAGAAAAATTGGGATTAACAATCTCTCTCTATGTTCGTCTACTCCTGTAACTTCTCGTTTCACTCAATCGTGACGCCGCCGCCTTCAGAATCCGTTCCTCCCTGGGAATCTGCCAATCGCATTACGCACCACCGCGACAGCGGCGTCTCCGCCACCAACTCACATTCCATAATTTTCCATTTCCAGCCCTAATCAATTACTCTAAACTCTCAAGGTTCTCTAATCTGCATTCCCCCCGACCCCCCAAAAATAATTTGTATTATTAATTAAATAATATATATTTAATTCTTAGAAACCGCTTAACACAAAACTGGGCCGTCATTTAAAAAACATAGCTTAGAAATTGATGGCCCATACTGAAAACCCCAATTTTCTTTTTTTAACTCAAAAATACTAAATATATTATGGGAGTATTTTGTATTTTATTTTAATAAGTTTCGGATTGTTTAAATAATATTTAACACAAAACCTATGATTTTAGTAGTTATTTCTATTCCTATTTGTACTTGTAATTTTTTAGACTAATTCTAAAATAATTTATTGTATGGGAGTAAAAATATATTTATCTATAAAAGAAGGTACAAATATATTTATCAATAAATATATTACTAATTTTAATTTTAGAATAAATATAATGATTTAAATACCATACATTATATTACTTACGTTGAGAATGTGTCTTGGGAGAAAAATTAAGTAAAAAAATACCCTAAAATATTAAAAAAAATGCAGAACAAATAAAGTAAAAATATATATCTTGTTAGGAAAATCACAGTGCCTAAAGAGTAAAATGATGTAAATATCTTAAGATCATACAAAATATGTATCAGCAACATGGAAGTCATACCGGTGGTATATCGCTCGGTATACCAGTCATATCGATAAATATCGGTCGTGACCGGTACATCGATATTCTGATATATTGCCAGTATAACAACGATAAATCGTAAAAAATACTCGTACCGGTCGGGACCGATACGAGCGGTAGCGATCGGTATGACTTCCTTGATCAGCAAAAATAATCTAAAACTTTTGGTATATTTGGACAGAGTTATCTAAATAGATGTGTTGTTATCCCAAAATTTTATAATTCTATATAAATATCTAAAATTAGTATAATGTGTGTCGTTCACTTTAAATTTTTAAAAATTCTAAGCAACCTTTCCTCAAAAATTTAAGATTTATGTGGTTGACAACCAAAATTTCAAAACGACCATAACACTTGATAATTTTTTAAATTCATTTATAATTAGTATTTAACATTTTAACCTTAAAAAGATAAATGATAATGTTTTCAAACTTTGAAAAATTATAAATTAACACATAAATTATCAATATAACGCAAACGATAAAAGAAGAAAACCATTATTATTCATTCGGTTAATTATTAAACGATTTTGAAATTGCAGGTGAAATATAAGCAATTTCTAAACCTTGGAGCATCGTTTTTACACCTCGGTCATCATCATCATTTTCTCTTTATGTAAATATTATTAATTTCGGCAATAATCAATCAATTTTGCTAGGTTGCACGGATACGGGGATATGGGTGAGAGGTGCGGGGTGCGGCGATTTTTGAAATATCCGATTTAGGATGCTTCAAATTCAAGATAATAAAATAATGAATATAAATATTTGAAATTTTCACAATACACAAAATTGTAAAAAGTAATTAGTTTTAAAACAATTTACGAAGGATGTCTGAATTTTTTAATTCACTTTTGTTAACTTCTTGTTCTCACCGTCTTCCAGTCACTTGTTAAGTTCTTTTTCCGACCCACAATAGCTTTTACACCACTTCTTATCTCACTCTAATTAACCCTAATATTTTTTTAAAAAATATGTGAGGATGCTTGAATCCGCGTACTCAAGCACCTAACATGTATCCGGTAAATTATAAAATTTGAAATACCCGTGCAACATAATAATTTTGGACAACTATTCAAAAAATATGTAATGACAAAATTAATTCAAAATATAATTTTGGAAAAAACTAATCCAATTTACAAGGAATGAATTCTTAACATACAATATTCATTTCAATATTTGAATTATATATTATTACATTATATTATCCCACTAATCTTAATTTATAATTTTTAAATATAATCTAACCACATAAGCAGCGCAAATTTTACAAAACATTTTTTATAAATATAATCTAATCGAATAAATATATATAAGACAAAATGTAAAGGCAAATGGCATTATATTCACGACAATATAATATAAGCCAAGTTGATTAAGAGGTTTTAATGTCTTAATCCATTTCCATATAATAAAATGGAACAATGATATAATACGCCTCATCTATATGCTCCCCCACACCTTAATTGACACTTGATAGCATGTAACTTAACCACTTCATCAACACATTGCCCTATCTCCATATCTATTTTAAAACCCGGTTGTTGTACATTTAAAGATCCGTCACCCATTTGCATAAAATTATTCGTTTTATACTATATTAACTCTAATGCATTCCATATATTTTTCACAGTTTTATTTTTTCATAAGTATAAACTTCATAATGTTGGAAAACTGAATCAAATCTTCACAGAAAGAAACACTGTTAGTATTAAATACAATAAATATAAAACAATACCAGAAAGTTGATTTGATCTCCTATATCAAATATGGTTGAGTGTCGATTGTGTCACGTCGTAATGACATTGAATTTAAGAACAATTCCTGCAAAACCGGTGTTCTCCAGGTTACACAAGCAGCAAGCTCCCTTGCTCAGAAAAGATGGTTATTATCGATGAACTCAGAATCAATACAGATAAAAAAAAATATCAAAACAAGAGAATACAAGTATTCTATATTTCTAAGTAAATCCTCTATATCTCGGTATATTTTCCATCTCTATCTTCTACAATTTTATTATTATTTATATAATAGAATATGTAGATAAATATTTCTCCACTTCCCCAATAAAATAAATAAGATATTTTTAGTGGAAGAAAAAGTCTATTGACTTTTTATTATGTATTTAACATAATAATAAAAGTAATAAATCTTTTAAATATTATTATATTTTATACAACACATAGTGGATTACCCATCATATATCTATTATAGGGTGAGTATGTTTAACTTTATCGTTCAATGAGATCCTTATTATTTTGCCATGAAAAATGTCTAATACAAGTGTTTGTGAATCATCATACTTAATCTTATATCGTTTTCCGTCTATAGCCGGGTCCTGCTACGATACCAAATGTAACACACACCTTTCACTTGCACGATATTATTCGTTTTAGAATAAACAAATCTAATAACTCACGCATAATCTTGTTCCGTAAATTTTGCTTTTGTTTTATAAATGTTTAAAAAACACCGTTTTAGTAAACTTACGTCATTCCGTCGCACTTTAAAATGACGAAGCAAACAACAATTAAAAATAGCTTCTTGTTTTTTTAAAAATATATATTTTTTGCATGCCTAACCCTTTCCTCTGATCGTATTGAAAGATGATCGTTAACATGGCCTATAGATTTGTATATTTAGGAAATGAATCAATGGTCAGAATTATAAAAAGAGGGAATCTAATCGTGTGGAGGAGGACGTGTGTCGGGTGAGAAGCAGTAACAACCATTGGTCCACGCGTCAATAAATGAGTGGTGTGATGGGCTAACCGTTACCACTAAGATTGAAAGAAGACGCGATTAACGGCATAAAGTTGGGGACTTTTATGACGAATGCATGTGCTTCTGTCTTTACCATTTTTTCCACAACATTTCATTTAATTCTTTATTGCTTTACTATTTTAAGAAAAACATTCAATTTATTTTCCACCATAAATATAATATAATTAGCATTTTTAACGGACATTATAATCCACTCAAATAATAATAATTTTCATATTGGTTTTATAAAAATTATATTATAATATAATTATAGTGATAACTACATTATAATTATAAAAATTATAGAGAAAATGATATATTTAATCTCTAAACTCCAAAGTATGTGATTTTGATAAATTTGATCAACAAAATTTAATTTGATATTCATAGTTCTAATACGATGATAATTTTGGAGAAATATTCTTAATTTTTCTTAAGTTTTTACAAATTTGATCTACAAAATTCCGAAACTTTGAAATATTTTGCCAAACTTATTAAATTTTAATTACTAATTTTATTAAAATTTACAATTTTTTAATTTACTCTCAATTAATATTGTTTTTACTTTGAAAAATAAGAGTACAAAATTCTATAAACTTTATATTTATTTGTTTAATTAAGCAAGTTAGATATGATTCAATCCTCTTAAAATACATATTAACTGATATTTTATTTAAATATGAACCAAAGCCTAAAGTATGTCACGAGATAAATAGTTAGAAATGAATATAAAAAGCGATGGCGTGGAGGTCACTAACTTGTCATTTATAACTTTGTCGGTGGACTGTAATTATCATTATTCATTATATTGGATTAATAATTCAGTTTATCACTATATTTTAAGTTTGTTTTTTTTTAAAAATGATTTTATTGCACTCAGGAGTCTGCGGTTGAATTAATAAGCATCTTTGTTTCATTTTTTAAGAATAAATGTGAGCGGGTGATCTGTAATGTTTTTAGAAAATTATTTGAATTAAAATATACAGATTAAATTTGACATAGATATCATTTTAAACTTTATATAAAACTATGATAGCATGATGCTTCAATATGTTTGTAAAATCCGCGTCAGACTATGACCCACACAGATTAGGACTGGACTCTTGTGGGACATGTGTCCTATAAAAAAATAATTTTTAATTAGGTAAATTGGTAATTGTACTATCTAGATTGTAATAGTAGTAACTAGATTTGCACTAGTTGCTGGTTTTTTGTCTTTCATCTCATTTATGTAAGAGTAAGGGTAAATTTTATTTTTTCAAAATATCAAAAAATAAATTAAAATATTTAATATAAAATAAAAATAGAAAACTTATCTTAGTTTACGAGTTCGATTCTTTTAATAAATTCGAATCCCCTCATCCGAGTTGACGAATCCCGATGTTGCCGTGACGGTGTTCTGCTAACATAGATATAAAATAACAATGTGTCCTTGCACCGATTTTAAAAATTAACAAAATCAATAAAACCCCAATGATTTTGAAGTGTGGAATGGAATTAGTTGTTATACCAAATAGTATGCCAACCGCTGAAAAATTAAATTCAATGTTATGTACCTTTTCATAATGCGTGAATTATGGAAATTTAATGTGCTTCCCAGTCAAAAAAAGCATTCTTTATCCATATGTCTCTATCCTCATAATTAAATTCAAATTCTTGTAATTAAATTATTATTAAATTAATTAGTCTAAGCTAAACTGAATTATTAATCCAATATCCATTGTTTTCATTATATTTTTTATCAGGCGACTGACATATTTAGTTTTCATTATTTCATAGTTTTGATAAATTTAGTCTTTGTAGTTTGCTAATTTTGGTAATTGAGGTCTTCAAAGTTTTAACATGGCAAAACATGTCCTCATAATTTAGGCAATTTGGCAAAATCGATCTTCAAATATTTGTGTGTGTGGCGTAATTGGTCCTCATGGTTACTTAATTGTGGGAATTTAGATCCTCAAAATTTAAATAGTCAATTTCAGTCCTTTAATTTTAGTATATTTGGTAAATTCAGTCCCAAAATTCAAGTTGGCAAATTAAGTCTTCGGAGTGTGCAATTAGTATATGTAATCACTACTGTTCGATATAATAGTTAGTATACGTCGGCGTCACTGTGTGGTATACAAAACGTGTCGCTATATCGATCCGTTTAGAACAAAAATTCCGGATTGTTCTAAAAATTCCGTTAATTTATCGTCATTTTTTTATTATTTTGCAAATAAGCAAGGAAGTTGTGTCTATACCCTTCTTACAGATCCTCAACAAAAATTCGATTGATGTTCGAGTTTAACTCTAGTTCAACTCAATAATATTATCTGCAACATAAAAAAAGTTACAATATTTTGATGTTAGGTTCTATATGAAGTTGAAGGGTGTTGAACTCTTTTTAAACCAACTCAAAAAAATCAAACTCAAACTTTTATCGAATATATTCGAGTGACTCGCGAATCAACTCAATTTGCAAGTGTACACAAATTAGCTACAAAATCTCGAATAGTACAAGTATTTTTTTCGATGCCAAGTTTTAGGATCGGAATCCGAGTTTTTTTATTCCGATCTTAATAAAATATTTAAATATTATTTTTAAATTTTTTTGAATTTATAAAAAAAACAAAAATTTTCGATCATTATATATGGATGTGGATGGGTATGGATTCCGAACCATTATCAAAATATTCATTTTTTCTTAGGAGCTAATATGTTAAATACTGATATTACATATATTTTTTTCATCTAGTATCAAGTATTATGGTCAGTTTGTTGGTTTTTCGGGTTCGATCATAAAAAATTAAATAAGTATTAAAATGAAATTTGATAACGAACTTACGAAATATACCAATTAGAATAGATACCGAGTTATAAATAATTATAAAAACATTGCAAATGTTGCTTTTAACCGGTACAAACTAACTGCAAAAGTGAGCGCGGCGCAATCCACTACGCTTTTTAAATACAAGTAACCGTTCTCATTCATTACTCATTACCATTCCATTTCTCCTATTTCTCCAATGCCTTTCTCGAGTCCATTACTCTTCCTCCTTGTCATCTTCANTTGGGGACTTTTATGACTAATGCATGTGCTTCTGTCTTTACCATTTTTTCCACAACATTTCATTTAATTCTTTATTGCTTTACTATTTTAAGAAAAACATTCAATTTAATTTTCATATTGGTTTTATATAATTATATTTTAATATAATTGTAGTCTACTACATTATAATTATAAAAATTATAGAGAAAATGATATATTTAATCTCTAAACTCCAAAGTATGTGATTTTGATAAATTTGATCAACAAAATTTAATTTGATATTCATAGTTCTAATACGATGATAATTTTGGAGAAATATTATTAATCTTTCTTAAGTTTTTACAAATTTGATCTGCAAAATTCCGAAACTTTGAACAATTTTGCCAAATTTATTAAATTTTAATTACAAATTTTATTAAAATTTACAATTTTTTAATTTACTCTCAATTAATATTGTTTTTACTTTGAAAAATAAGAGTACAAAATTCTATAAACTTTATATTTATTTGTTTAATTAAGCAAGTTATATATGATTCAATCCTCTTAAAATACATATTAACTGATATTTTATTTAAATATGAACCAAAGCCTAAAGTATGTCACGAGATAAATAGTTAGAAATGAATATAAAAAGCGATGGCGTGGAGGTCACTAACTTGTCATTTATAACTTTGTCGGTGGACTGTAATTATCATTATTCATTATATTGGATTAATAATTCAGTTTATCACTATATTTTAAGTTTGTTTTTTTTTAAAAAATGATTTTATTGCACTCAGGAGTCTGCAGTTGAATTAATAAGCATCTTTGTTTCATTTTTTAAGAATAAATGTGAACAATATTTTTAGAAAATTATTTGAATTAAAATATACATATTAAATTTGATATAGATATCATTTTAAATTTTATATAAAACTATGATAGCAGGATGCTTCAATAGGTTTGGAGAATTCGCATCAGACTCGGCATCTAATGTGTCTTATAAAATAATTTTTAATTAGGTAAATTGGTAATTGTACTATTTAGATTGTAATAGTAGCCACTAGATTTGCACTAGTTGTTAGCTTTTTGTCTTTCTTCTCGTTTATGTAAGAGTAAGGGTAAATTTTATTTTTTCAAAATATCAAAAAATAAATTAAAATATTTAATATAAAATAAAAATAGAAAACTTATCTTACTTTACGAGTCCGATTCTTTTAATATCTTCGAATCCCCGCATCAGAGTCGACGAATCCCGATGCTGCCGTGATGGTGTTCTGCTAACATAGATATAAAATAACAATGTGTCCTTGCACCGATTTTAAAAATTAACAAAATCAATAAAACCCCAATGATTTTGAAGTGTGGAATGGAATTAGTTGTTATACCAAATCGTATGCCAACCGCTGAAAAATTAAATTCAATGTTATGTACCGTTGCATAATGCGTGAATTATGGAAATTTAATGTGCTTCCCAGTCAAAAAAAGCATTATTTATCCATATGTCTCTATCCTCATAATTAAATTCAAATTCTTGTAATTAAATTATTATTAAATTAATTAGTCTAAGCTAAACTGAATTATTAATCCAATATCCATTGTTTTCATTATATTTTTTATCGGGCGACTCGCATATTTAGTCATCATTATTTCATAGCTTTGATAAATTTAGTCCTTATAGTTTACTAATTTTGACAATTGAGGTACTCAAAGTTTTAACATGGCAAAATATATCCTCATAATTTAGGCAATTTGACAAAATCGATCTTCAAATATTTGTGTATATGGCGTAATTGGTCCCCATAGTTACTTAATTGTGGGAATTGAGATCCTCAAAATTTAAATAGTCAATTTCAGTCTCTTAATTTTGGTATATTTGGCAAATTCAGTCCCAAAATTTGAGTTGACAAATTAAGTCTTCGGAACGTGTAATTAGTATATGTAATCGCTACCATTCGATATAATAATTAGTATACGTCGTCGTCACTGTGTGGTATACAAAACGTATCGCTATATAGATCCTTTTAAAACAAAAAATTCCGGATTGTCGTGAAAATTAGATAAGATTTCTTGCATGTTTCTATTCAAACCGGTAAATATGTCAAAATCGGCTCGATTTTCAATTTTTAACTCTAAGGGTGTTAAAATTGGTCGGTAACTAATTTTGCCAAAATTTACGAACTTTGATGACTGATTTTGCTAGTATGTGTAAACTGTGAGAACCGATATTGTTCTTCTCAAACTTTGAGGACCTATTATGTCATTTTAGGAATTAAATTAGTCACATTTTACAAATTTAGTGGATCAAATTTGACAAAAAATATAAAATATAGGAATTAAATTTGTCATTTCAAAATATGAGAATCAAATTTGCCAAAATTAGTAAACTATGGGGACTAAAGTAGTCATTTTCTCATTTTTTATCATATAATATAGTTAAACCAACATTAAAATAGTCTTCCTTAGTTGATATTAATCAGTGTTATATTAAAAATATCAACCTCTTAAACTATTATACTCATTATTCTTTTGAAATTATATATCACTACAATTGAAGCGAAACCAACGAATTTGAGTGTTTTTCAAGAATCTAAATTTGTTCAAAAGAAATTAAGTTTGGTTGGAGGTTTGGTTAAAATTCAAAATTATGGTATCATTAATTGAAGTTTTTGTTCGAGTTTAACTCTAGTTCAACTCAATAATATTATTTGTTCGTGAACTTCCTCCAACATAAAAAAAGTTACAATATTTTGATATTTGGTTCTATATGAAGTTGAAGTGTGTTGATCTATCGAATATATTCGAGTGACTCGTGAATCAGCTCAATTTGCAAGTGTACACAAATTAGCTGCAAAATATCGAATAATACAAGTATTTTTTTCGATGCCAAGTTTTAGGATCGGAATCCAAGTTTTTGCATCCCGATCCTAATAAAATATTTAAATATGATTTTTAATAAATTTTGAATTTATAAAAAAAACAAAAAATTTCAGCCATTATATACCGATGTGGATGGTTATGGATTATGAACCACTATCAAAACATTCATGTTTTCTTAGGAGCTACTACGTCAAATACCGGATATTACATATACTATTTTGAGTATCATCTACCATCAACTATTATGCTCAGTTAATTGATTTTCACTAAAAATTAATTAAGTATTAAAATAAAATTTGATACTTACCAATAAAATTTGATACGGAGTTATAAATAATTAAAAAAACATTGCAAAGGTTGCTTTTAACCGGTACAAACTAACTGCAATTGTGAGCGCGGCGCAATCCACTACGCTTTTTAAATACAAGTAACCCGTTCTCATTCATTACTCATTACCATTCCATTTCTTCTCCTTTTTTTCCAATGCCTTTCTCTAATCCATTACTCTTCCTCCTTGTCATCTTCACAACTGTAATCTCCGCCGCAACCGCCGCCGTTGCGCCGCTACATGACCCAGATCTCATCGTAGAAGAATTACACAGGTTTGCCTGAAAACTCCCCATTTTCATTCTCCGTTCAATATCTCACTAAAAAAATCGGTATTTTCCAATGTACAGTAAGCTGAACGAATCAAGACGAAAACTGGGATATCTCTCTTGCAACACAGGAAACCCAATCGACGATTGCTGGCGGTGCGATCCAAATTGGGATAAAAATCGTAAAAAGTTAGCAGATTGCGCTATCGGCTTCGGAAAAAACGCAGTCGGCGGCCGTGACGGGAACATTTACATAGTAACAGATTCCGGCAACGACGACCCAGTAAACCCAAAACCAGGAACTCTCCGGTGGGGAGTAATTCAAGAAGAACCCTTATGGATAATATTCGCGAGAGACATGGTGATTCAGCTTAAAGAAGAACTGATAATGAATTCCTTTAAGACAATCGACGGCCGTGGAGCGAGCGTTCATATTGCAAATGGTCCATGCATTACAGTACAGTATGTTACTAACATCATCATCCATGGCGTCAATATACATGACTGTAAGAGAGGAGGTAATACTATGGTACGTGACTCCACAAAGCACTTCGGGTGGAGAACAATATCCGACGGTGATGGTATCTCTATCTTTGGGGGTAGTCATGTGTGGGTGGACCATTGCTCCTTATCTAGCTGCACCGATGGATTGATTGATGCGATACATGGATCGACGGCTATTACTATTTCTAATAATTATATGACTCATCATGATAAAGTTATGCTTTTAGGACATAGTGATAGTTATATTCAAGATAAAGGGATGCAAGTAACTATTGCATTTAATCAGTTTGGTGAAGGGCTTATCCAAAGAATGCCAAGGTACGTATAGTAATCGTTTTAAAATTACAATTTTATCTGATTCTATGGTTAATTTGATATAATGATAATAAGAATAAACCCAATACAAATTACGATTGTGTGTCAGTATTTTTTCACTTGATTGATGTTTTATCTCAAAGTTATCGTAGTTTTGTAGTAATACGATTATTGCACTATTATTTTTATCACTTTACTAAAATCTCATATTTTTTATTGACATTAAAAATATTGATACGATCGTTGTATAAGTATTATGATCGTAAAAGCAAAGAAACTCAGTATTTCTAATATAATGTCTGTGTGTTTTATAGATGTAGACATGGGTATTTCCATGTAGTGAATAACGATTATACGCACTGGGAAATGTACGCGATCGGAGGAAGCGCATCCCCGACAATCAACAGCCAAGGGAATAGATTTCTAGCTCCAAATGATAGATTCAAAAAACAGGTAAATTTCTTTATAATAATAAGATAAGATTATTTTTAAATATTAACTTTATAATAAAAGGATTCAATAAAATTAAACTTTATGAGCCCAAATGTCACAACTTTATTGTATCTTTTAAACTTTATGAGCCCAATTGTCACAACTTTATTGTATATTTTTCAACATGTGATCTTTTTTTCTTATACGTTGAATTTAATTTATAGGTGACAAAGCACGAGGATGCACTCGAAAGCGATTGGAAGAAATGGAACTGGAGAACGGAAGGAGACCTAATGTTGAATGGAGCATTCTTTGTGACTTCCGGAGCCGGTGCGACTTCTAGCTATGCAAGAGCCTCGAGTTTAGGTGCACGCCCTTCGTCTTTAGTTGCCACGATAACCTCCACGGCCGGATCCCTCGTCTGCCGGAAAGGATCGCGTTGCTGACGACCAATAATCTCATTGGCCGTTTTTCGTTAATACGAACAACCTCAGCTTACTAATATCATGATCAAATCTTGTCATAAGAGAGCCATTGTAGTTACAATTTATACCATTGTGAATTCGATAAATGCATCGTTTTTATCATCGTTGTACTGAACATATATAATATGAGAAACGAAGCATCTTGGTCGTGCTAGAAACCACCGCGCCTTGGCCGGTCTTCCGCTACGTTAACTCGAATAGCTCTTCCGTCCATGCTCTGCATAATCGTTCATCGAAAAATCATCAAACTCGAAATATGGCTTCGTTTTCGATACTTTTTCACTGTATTTTCGAGATGAACTTTACCTTTCCATCAAGATTAGCAATGGCTTCATTCATTTCGGTTTCGCTAGCCATGACTACGAAGCCGAAACCACGCGATCTTCCAGTTTCTCTATCGGATATTACTCGAGCACTCACAACTTTCCCATGTTCACTAAAAACTTGTTCAAGACGATCATCATCGACACTCCATGGCAAGTTACCGATATATATTCTGTTCGAACGTTCTGAAATCCGAGGAGGGCGATCGAGCCTCGATCCTTTTGGTGCAGCTTTGCTAACTGTTAAATATCTGCCACTCAAATCCTGTTTCAAAGAGAATGACAACATTGCAGAGATACATACAATAAAAATGTAATCTTTATGCTAAAACAACAAGTATTTTGAGCGATATCAACCGATACATATCCGAACAAATGAAACAATATGATCGAAGTATTTACGCTAACGAAATCGATTCGTATTTCGATATTCACAGTAAGAATTTGACAAAATATTCAAATCTTAATGATCTAATATAGCCTTGTATGAAAGAAAGCATCAATTGCAAAGTAATTTTGCACAAAACAGAGACAAATTTGTAGAGCATTTTAGCAGTAACAGTGTAAAACTCACATATTTGTGGAACATTTGAACAGCCTTATCAACTTCTTCAATTGTACTCATTGTAACAAAACCAAATCCCCTGCTCTGATCAGTTTCTCTATTGTAGATAACCTGCAAAGTAAAGACAATTTCTCAAGTAAAATCTCTGTAATGATCTTGAAATTCAGGGAGATTTAGTAATCATATATACCTCAGATATCTCCACAACACCAGCCTTCTCAAAAAGCTTAGCCAANTGAGACAACGAAGAAATTATTTATATGAAACAATCAGAATAATTATCATCATGTATTGATGAAAATATGTTTTGTAAACTTAAGAAATCTATTTATGAGTTTAAGTAACCATCCCATTAATTTACTTGAAATTTCACTAGATAATTATTTTTGTCTCTTTTTGTGTGTATCACAAGGATGAGTAAGAGTACATTTATATTTTTGGTATATATACTATATTTCTTTAGTTTAGAGGAAGATTTAAATGAAATATTGAAATATACTATCATTATTTTTTGGAACAAAAGTTTATACAAAAGAAAAATTAACTATATACATTCAATACTATTTCAAACACACTCGAAATCGTTCACAAATCACGACGTCAACCCGTATATGGGATGACATTAACAACAAGAGGAAGTCTCTTATGCACAGCAATCCCATTAACTTCACTCATATCCAAATTCCCTTCAGGCAATGCAAAATCAAATTTATGCACCAACTTCGCCAACGTAACCTCGATCATCGACTCAGCAAACGCTATACCGGGACACCCTCTTCGGCCAGCACCAAACGGGATCAACTCGAAATGAACCCCTTTGTAGTCGATATTCTTTTCTTCAAACCTCTCCGGTATAAACTCCTCAGCATTTTCCCATAACTCGGGATCTCTCCCGATCGCCCAAGCGTTTATGATTACTCTCGTTTGAGATGGAATATCGTATCCCAAAACTTTGGTTTTTTGTGTAGATTCTCTTGGGAGTAATAAAGGAAGAGGTGGATGAAGTCTTAGTGTTTCTTTTATCACGGCTTTTAAATATGGCATTCTTTTCAAGTGCTCCGTCGTTAAAGAATCGATATCTTCGGCGACGGTTCTTACCTCGTTTTGTAGAGTTTTTAGGGTTTTTGGATTCTTTAATAGCTCAGCAATTGCCCATTCTAGAGCTGTTGATGTTGTGTCTGTTCCTGCTGCAAAAACATCCTGCAACAAGACGAGTAAAGTCATAATCGTGATATCTTTAACGAATAGAGCAAATCCATACATAAAACATAGAAAACAAATATGTAAGAACGTTTACTTGGTATTTTTAATATATCAAACTTTACAAGTAGTTAAAGATAAAAATTAAGTTTCCATTAAAAAAGTCAGAATATATCTTTATAAATAGAAAATAGTTTATTTAGTTCCCAATTTTTTACAGTTTTGAAAAATTTGGTACAATATATTTAGTCCCCAAAATGCAAATTTGATGTATCCGAGGATCTCATTAGTCAAAATTGAAAAGTTTGAGTATTAATTATGCTATATATAATAAAATCTTAGGGTTTGTTTTAACAAACAAAATAGGGTGATGTTTGCCGGTGACCCTCCAACTTTCGGGTAGTGTAAAGGACATGCCCTCCAAGTTACAAAATTGCAAATATGACATCTCAAGTTAACAAAAATATGCAAATATGACACCTCAAGTTAATAAAAATATGCATATATGACCCTCTAACTTTAATTAAATACATATACGACACCTCAAGTAAACAATACCGTTTAATATTGATCATCTACGACATTGTTATTGTTTTACGTCCGGATGCACATTTCTCGAACTTGAAGTATCAATTTTGTATAATTTTTCGTATAAAAGACTTATTTGCATAATTTGTGAATATTGAGAACGAATACTGCCAACGAAAAATATTTGTAAACTTAATGGAAAATCATGTGCTAAATACCAGGGATAAAAAACAAACGGTATTGATAACTTGAGGGGTCAATCCTGTAATTTCATAAGTTGGAGGGCATAGCTTTTACACAGCTCGTAAGTTGGGGGGCTATTTATGCAATTTTCTCAAACAAAATATGAGAATTAGTTTTGATAATCACAATTAACATAGTAATAAACTTTATGAATCAAAATTAAGAAAATCATAAAACTATGTGATCAAATTTAGGTGTTCCTAGTTTTAGTATACATACCAAGATAATAGCTTTGATGGTTCATCTTGAACAGGGATTTTGTCTGCGTTTTGTCTTTGATATTGGATCAATATATCTAAGAAATTAGATGCTCCTTCATCTTCTTCTTCCCGGAGTATCTTTTCTTTACCTTCTTCAACAACACTCTGAAGAAATTCATCCAAAAGTTTAGCGATATTATCAGATTTCTGATTCAAGCCATTAAACCTATTGATGAAGCTCAGCCATGGAATATAATCAGCTATATTAAGTTCACCCATTAACTCCATAAACACAGGGAGAAGTTCTTTCATCTTTCTTCCATACCCATCTTCTCCATACTTTCTCCCTAAACCCGCTCTACAGATTACATTATTCGTCACTGAAACGATCATCTCCGTCAAGTTTACAGTCCATGAAGAAGATGAAGAAAGACCCATTTGGGTTATTTTTTTAATCATATTTGATGTTTCTTCTTCCCTCAAATGGAGAAACGACTGGATATTCTTGTTACTGAGCAGATGGAGAACGCTTGTGCTTCTAATCTGTCTCCAGTACTCTCCGTATGGAGAAAAAGCGATGTCCCTGCTACCGTAAAATAGTTTATGTGGGATGCTTAAATAAGGTCTGTTCGAGAAGATCAAGTCCTGGTTCTTCATTATCTCGACGGCTGCTTCTGCTGAAGAGACGACGAGAACTGGAACACCGCCGAATTGGAGGATCATAATCCGGCCGTAGATGATTGAAAGAGATCTTAGAGAACGATGTGGAAGTGGGCCCTTGATTTGGTGGAGGTTTCCGATGATCGGAAGCTTCCACGGCGAAGGTGGTAGCTTATTTGGCCGTGATTGATCATGACGACGGTTTCGGAAGACGAACAAGAGAAGTATTGAGAAGAAGAAAATGATTACGTACAAAAACATAATGCTAAGATGAACAGAAAAAATACAAGCTTAAAATTAAAAAGAAAATCCTCGTTAAATAATATGGATTTAGAGCATGGTTTTAAAAAATTGGTTGAACATTGCACCTGTTCGATCGAGAATCGCTCGCGCTCCCGGTCCGACTCAAACCGGTTCGCATGTTATTTTAGAAATCGGTGTTGCTCTCCTAAAAACCCAATCAGAACGAGTTTTCACTAAAAAAACCGGTTTGCATTGATAATTAGGGTTACAATTTAATTAAAAAATAGTTTTTTTAGCCTTAGCTCTACCCCTCCCTTTATTGATAAAGACATAATTATGAAAATCGTTGGATGAATTTTTCTTATTTTATTTCATATTGTTATTTAATCGTTGAATTCGAACATTTCATCTCTAAAACAGTAGTTTTTGAATTCCAAAAATCAAGTGTAAACTTTTGTTTGTATTAAATTTTTTTTAATCTAATTACACTTTTCAAAAATTTATTTATAGTTTTTTGTAAAGAAATATATTTTGAAATATATATTCTTTTTTTATTAATAGTATTATTAATTTTTCTATCAAACTCATTCGGCATTTAGAAGGTATTTACTATTGGCTAACCGGTTTTAAAACCATGATTTAGAGTTAGACTTGTATTTGTCAAATACATAAAATTTATTTTAAATTATTTAAATATAATATAATAGCCCTATATATTGTAAAGTTAAGTCACTATAATTAATTTACTGTTTTATTATGTATTACGCAAACTACTAGAGGTGAAAATGAATATATTATAAATAATTAGATATTTTAATGAAAGATAATGAATTTTAGTGTTATATTAATTAACACATAAGCCAATTAAATTTAGTCAACTATTCCTAGATTCCCCGTGCATAATGTCTAGTGTCTAATGCAATTTATTTTTACTATATACAATTTCAAAATTGCAATAATTATATAATATATAGTGTGCATCTCATTGCTTACCATCCAAAATCAATCTACTGAATATTTGTATTTCATCATTAGTGATCAAATGTCTCGATCAAACATATTAACCCAAAACATGGGTTCGGATATTATGATAAACGAGTTTTCATGCACATTCCTAATTGATTATATATTAAAAATATTTATGAATTAATAATGACATGATTATATAGAATTTATAAGTATATTTTTCAATTTATTTCAATAAATGTATTTTTAAAAGAAAATGAGCCCATGGGCTATGTTGTATATTGGATAGGCCCCCCATACCGTATTTAACAATGGTTATTTGGAGGTTTGAAGAAGTATTGAGGGTAATTTAGACTTCTGAGAGTTGAACAAGAAACCCTAATGACTAATCGGTCAATGCTGGGTTTCATTTGTCGCTATTAAAAAATTAAAATTGTTTTTAATAATATTATTAGTTTATCTCTCACTATTTGTTTAAATAACATTGAATTTACTTTATTATAGTCATATTTTTACTTTTTGTTGTTCTTTCTTTTATAATGAAAATACATAAAGTAAATGAATAATTAGTTAAATGCATTAAGAATGCCACGTCCACAACCGAGGTCCGGAGCGTGTTTAACGGTATACCAGTCGGAAATAGAAGAAACTATACGTTGAGATATTTCCCAATGTAGAGCGACGGTGGAGTAAAAAAAGTTACCCACCGCGAAGAAGAGACAGACGGCGGTGAGTGCAGTGACGGAACCGGCGAAACCATCGGCAAAACGTGCGGCGATTGTTCCCGGGAGAAACTTAGGGAGAAGAAGCAAATGGGTTCAAAGTAGAGTAAGAAAAGAAGTGAAAGAAGAGAGAGCCTCTTTGGAAATTGATCTTCCTTAAGTTTGTGATCATTTGTGACTAATTTGTTGACGTTGATTCTTTTCAGGAATTTAAAGTAAGTAATTCAAGACATCGGAAATTTTACGTGGAAATCGGAATTCCCGGAGAAAAACCACGGGACCAAGGCTAGGTCTAATTCACTAAAGGAGTAGCATATATTACAGAATTCAACGATAAAGAGATTGTAATTTCTGGAATAAAACATAGTCGGAGCTGTTTCTTCGTATCTGAGAAGTGATGCTTCTCTTCACTTTTTCCTTTGATCATACATCATTCTAATCACTAACTTCTATTTCTCCGATCTCAGGATCTCAAAAGTTTTTACAATTTAGATTGATGCAGAGTAACCTTTCGTGTTGAGAGCAGTGGGGTTTCCATCCCATACTTCCATTACAGTAACTGTAATTGACGTATTCAATTTAATTGTCTCCTGTAAAATTGGGCTTCTACTAGACATTGGGCTGTTTTGTTTATTAATTCCTTTGGCCCATGAATTTTTCGATCTGTGCTTATGTGCTGATTTAAACCATTCCAACAGAGCCGACTCCGATTCCGATTATTTTAAACTCTACGAATATCAAAAACAGATCACAGTAAACATTAAAAGAATACTGTAGCAGTATCAGTATTAAAAAAATAAGAACATAAAAAGTTATGACATTAGCGAAATAAATTTATTCTAAGTTGCTACCTTATATTTTTCCCCATTTATTGTTGCTGCAGAATTCAGATGACCAAGTTTTCAGTTTCAGATATTTCTTGAAGGCTATTTCTGTAAATTACTATTCTGTTTATATTAGATAATTTATGTTCGGAATAAAACCGTAAAAGTTAAAACTAACAGGCAGGCCCAGTTTATTTGGGCCAGAATCTTCTTATAACATCCATATTCAACAAAAATCGTAATAAGACCCACCACCTGATTATAAATTTACTAAAACATTTTATATGGAAAATTTATGAATTTTACTATTTTCTTTTAATTTATGAATTTTATGATTTTCTTTTTTTCATTTACATTTTTAATACGAAATATTTAATATATTATTATTTAATAATTCATGAAAACGATATGAAAATGATGTATTAATATGCAAAACACTATTTTATCTAAGGGTGTTCATTATTCGATAGAAACCAAATATCGAACCGCACACCGAATTTGTTTATCGAATCGATACTGAATTATGAAATCAGTTTTTAGAATTTAGTCATTTCGGTGTTCGGTTTCGGCTCGGTAAAAAAATTCGGTATTCGGTAGATTAATCTATCGAATACCGAATTAAACCTTTTATTTAATTTAAAACTAATATTTGTATTTAATTATATAATTAAATATATTATTATTATTAATTTTTATTTCAAACCAAACAGAAACAATTCGGTATTTACCGAATCGAACCGACAAAATTCAGTTTTGTATTCGGTAGCTAATTTATTTATTTATTCGATAATTAAAATTCAGTTCGGTATTTATCAAATGAACACCTCTAATTTTAGTTAGTCACATCACTTCAGTTTTAATTACATATTTATCTACATATAATATATAATATTTGTATATTTTGATTTAGGTTATACATATATAATTTGATATAATTTACAACACTGACAATCATTTTGTAAAAGTAATTAATTATTGTATAATATCAATTTAATTTTTAGATATTTTTAAAAAATGACAAATTATAGTTCATTTAAAAAAATTAATTTAATTTAAAATATTTAATTCTCCAATCATAATTTTAATGTGAATAAATGTTTTAAAAAATTTAAATATTTAATTGAAATGTTGTTACATTGTTTTTAGAGATTATATCCTATAATAATATTAAAAATTTAACAATAAAAAATATCATGAATAATTAACAATTTTATAAAAATATATTTACATAATTATTAACATTTTTAATGATTTGTCTACTCTAT
Organism: Utricularia reniformis; assembly: GCA_009725065.1. NCBI lineage: Eukaryota > Viridiplantae > Streptophyta > Magnoliopsida > Lamiales > Lentibulariaceae > Utricularia > Utricularia reniformis. The sequence goes on from RWGZ01000244.1 coordinate 34,893, forward strand.
TGAATCGTTTTTCATTACATAGTATTAACATCACACCTATGTTTGTATTGTATGTGCATTAAAAATTGCAATGTTTATATCATTTTTTTTACTTAATCAATGTTATTATACAATGAGATTAACAATCAAAGTAGCGATACGATAATTAGACTATTATTTTATTATCAATATACTAAACAACCCGTAATTCGTTCATATGATCCCGATGTCAACCCGAATATGGGATGACATCAACAACAAGAGGAAGTTTCTTATGCACAACAATCCCATTAACTTCACTCATATCCAAATTCCCATCAGGCAATGCAAAATCAAATTTATGCATCAACTTCGCCAACGCAATCTCGATCATCGACTCAGCATACGCAATAGCGGGGCACCCTCTCCGGCCAGCACCAAACGGGATCAACTCGAAATGAACCCCTTTAAAGTCGATATTTTTTCCCTCAAACCTTTCGGGTATGAACTCCTCAGCATTTTCCCATATCTCGGGATCTCTCCCGATCGCCCATACGTTTATGATTACTCGCGTTTGAGATGGAATATCGTACCCCAAAACTTTGGTTTCTTGTGTGGATTCCCTTGGGAGTAATAAAGGAAGAGGTGGATGAAGTCTTAGTGTTTCTTTGATCACTGCTTTTAAGTATAACATTCTTTCTAAATGCTCCGATGTTACCGTATCGGTGTCTCGGGCGACAGTTCTTACCTCATTTTGTAGTTTTTTTAGGGTTTTTGGATTATTTAGTAACTCAGCCATAACCCACTCTAGAGCTGTTGATGTTGTATCTGTTCCTGCTGCAAACACATCCTACAAGACATGAAATCCAATCGGTATGAGAAGTGAATCATATTGAAAAGAAATGTCAATCAATTACACATAATATCATACATCTTATAAACTAGAATTATTCTAGTTCCACAATCGATATGAGACAATATTAAACACTCTCCTTAAGTCGTACGAGCTTGGGTTCGGTTCAAGCTTGCTTAAATATATTCAACAGTGCTCGAATCATATGTCGATTTATTTTTATCGCATAAGTCCATTCCACTTTTCTATCGAGTTCTTTTGTCTAAACAGGTAAAGACCAGCTCAAATATCATGTCAAATATCAAATACTAGTTCTTTTCAGAATTTAATGTAGGTAGTGTAATTGGATATAACATATAAGAAAATGATATTAAATCGAAAAACACTTAAACAAATCTTTTATAACTATTCACAATTATATTATAATCCAATTCAACTTACATCACATTTGCAATTTTAGACAATTGTTCATATTACACTAAAGAGTTTCAAAATTTGAAAAACTTTTAAATTTAATTGGAAAAAAAGTTTTTTGTTTCAAAGTTGTATTATTAATTTACGATAAATAAAAGCTGTGTTTTCATACCGGACGGTATACTGCCGGATACGTCAAATTTCGCTCGGTACCGGTATTTTTTTTCATACCGCCCGGTACCGGGATTAGGGTCGATTTCCGGGTTTTTCGGGTCTGATCCTAAAAAACTAATTAAATATTATTTTTTTAAATATAAAATAAAATAAAATTTGGTACCGACCAGTATACCGGTTGGTATACCGATCGTACCGCTCATACAAATTCGGACCGATACGTATTTCCGGACCGGTATGAAAACATTGAATAAAAACTTATTTTTAAAAAAATATAGATTCCAAAGAACTTACATACCATAATTATAGCTTTGATAGTTTCATCTTCAACCGAGATATTATCTGCGTTTTTCCTCTGAAACTGGATCAATATATCTACAAAATTAGATGCTCCTTCATCTTCTTCTTCATGGATTATCTTCTCTTTACCTTCTTCAAGAACACTTTGAAGAAATTCATCGAACAGTTTAGCGACATTCTCAGTTTTCCGANTATTATACAATGAGATTAACAATCAAAGTAGCGATACGATAATTAGACTATTATTTTATTATCAATATACTAAACAACCCGTAATTCGTTCATATGATCCCGATGTCAACCCGAATATGGGATGACATCAACAACAAGAGGAAGTTTCTTATGCACAACAATCCCATTAATTTCACTCATATCCAAATTCCCTTCAGGCAATGCGAAATCAAATTTATGCATCAACTTTGCCAACGCAATCTCGATCATCGACTCAGCATATGCAATAGCGGGGCACCCTCTCCGGCCAGCACCAAATGGGATCAACTCAAAATGAACCCCTTTAAAGTCGATATTTTTTCCCTCAAACCTTTCGGGTATGAACTCCTCAGCATTTTCCCATATCTCGGGATCTCTCCCGATCGCCCATACGTTTATGATTACTCGCGTTTGAGATGGAATATCGTATCCCAAAACTTTGGTCTCTTGTATCGATTCTCTTGGAAGTAGTAAAGGAAGAGGAGGATGAAGTCGTAGTGCTTCTTTTATCACTGCTTTTAAATATGGCATTCTCTCTAAGTACTCCAATGTTACCGTATTGGTATCTCGGGCGATGGTTCTTACCTCGTTTTGTAGTTTTTTTAGGGTTTTTGGATTATTTAGTAACTCAGCCATTATCCACTCTAGAGCTGTTGATGTTGTATCTGTTCCTGCTGCAAACACATCCTACAAGACATGAAATCCAATCGGTATGAGAAGTGAATCATATTTAAACGAAAATGTCAATCAATTACTCATGATATCACACCTCTGATAAACTAGAACTATTCTAATTCCACAACCGAAACATTATTTAAACACACTCCTCAAGTCGTACGAGCTTGGGTTTGGTTCAAGCTTGCTTAAATATATTCGACAGTGCTCGAATCATATGTCGATTTATTTTTATCGTATAAGTCCAGTGCACTTTTCTATCGAGTTCTTTTGTCTAAACCGGTAAAGATCAACTCAAATATCAAATCCTAGTTCTTTTCAGAATTTAATGTAGATAGTGTACTCGGATATAAAATATACGAGAATAATATTACATCGAAAAACACTTAAACAAATTATTTATAAGTGTTCACAATCATATTATAAATCAATTCAACTTACATCACAATGGGATTTTAGGCAATTGTTCATATTACACTAAAGAGTTTCAAAATTTGAAAAACTTTTAAATTTAATAGGAAAAAAAGTTATTTGTTTCAAAGTTGTATTATTAATTTACGATAAATAAAAGCTTATTTTTTAAAAAATATAGATTCCAAAGAACTACTTACCATAATTATAGCTTTGATTGTTTCATCTTCAACCGAGATATTATCTGCGTTTTTCCTCTGAAACTGGATCAATATATCTACAAAATTAGATGCTCCTTCTTCTTCATGGATTATCTTCTCTTTACCTTCTTCAAGAACACTTTGAAGAAATTCATCGAACAGTTTAGCGACATTCTCAGTTTTCCGATTCAAGCCATTAAACCTGTTGATGAAGCTCAGCCATGGGATGTAATCAGCTATATTTACTTCACCCAACAACTTAATAAACTCAGGGAGAATTTCTTTAAGCTTTTTTCCATACCCATCTTCTCCATACTTTCTCCCCAAACCAGCCCTACAGATTACGTTGTTCGTCACTGAAACGATCATCTCCGTCAAATTTACAGTCCACGAAGAAGAAGACGAAGAAATACCCATTTGGGTTATTTTTTGAATCATATTTGATGTTTCTTCTTCTCTCAAACGGCGAAAAGACTGGTTTTTTCTGTTACTGAGAAGATGGAGAACGCTTATGCTTCTAATCTGTCTCCAGTACTCTCCGTATGGACAAAAAGCCATGTCCCTGCTACCGTAAAATAGTTTATGTGGGATGCTTAAATAAGGTCTGTTCGAGAAGATAAAGTCCTGGTTCTTCATTATCTCGGCCGCTGCATCTGCTGATGAGACGACGAGAACCGGAACACCGCCGAATCGGAGGATCATAATCTGGCCGTAGATTTTTGAAAGAGATGTTAGTGAACGATGTGGAAGTGGGCCGTTGATTTGGTGTAGGTTTCCGATGATCGGAAGCTTCCACGGTGATGGAGGTAGCCGACTTGTCCGTGATGGAGCATAACGACGGTCGTGGAAGACGAACCAGAGAAGTATTGAGAAGACGAAAATTATCACGTAGAGAAACATAACGTTAAGATGAATAGGAAAAATACGAACAGCTTAAAATTAAATAGAAAATGGATTTAAATCCATAAGTAGAAACTAATATTTTAAAATGAATTTAAAATATGATATAATTAGAGGTTGGTATACAAACGTCACCCTTATTTTAATATAATATAATTTAACTAACTATGATAGAGTTAGGTATGTATTAATTCAAATAGTGAGCTATTTTAATAAAATATAATGATGACAATGTACTTATTTAATATTATATTAATCAACATTAGAATTAAATTTAGTCAACTATCCCTAGGTTCGGTGTGCCTAATGTCTAATAAAATTATTGATATTATTAAATTATTAACAATATCAACTTATCCATCAAAATTAATATAGCTTCAGTGTTGACAACAAAGTTGACTAAACAAAATGTTCATGATGTCCGGAGGACAACACCAAATCTTCACGAAATTTCTTTAGCCTAATCTAAACGATGCTGGAAATAAACGAGCAACCTCGATAAAAGGAAACCAAGAATAACAATGCAAAAGTAAATCAACACAAGAAATTTAACGTTGAACAATATGTGTATGTGAAAAATCATATGACCCGTGACACGATCAAATCAATTATAAGAATACAATACATAGAAGTTTTCTAAACTCGTAGCGACAAGAAATCATTGAAACTTCAAAGACGAAGACGCACACTCTAAATGTATATACTACACAATTTGTCTTAATATTCACTCCATTTCGATATCTTTTACCTTGAACCCTTACCGGAAAACGTAGGAGACCATTTGATACAATCTTGCATCCATCAAATGTCTCTTACCTTTTCTGTCTTTCGATCAGTACTTTGACCGATCTACAACACTATTTCATATCATGCCCGTTCACTTGTCTACTCTTTTTGTACTGCATTTTCAATCCACCGATCAATCTTCCTAGAGCGGGCTCACCCGATTAGTACATGCAGTCGATTCTTCTAATCGATCAACACCCCTAATGATCGTCATATCTTCAATGCCAATACTTATAATCACCATATGATTAAATGTGCATGATCGTCATCCAATCTTCACACTCAATATATGAGTTAATCGATCATAACATCGTAAGTTCAGCAATATACGAGATGCTTTCAATGATTTTCATAGTTTCATGAACTCGAAAATTCTAAATACTAGTGGTGGATCATGTATTAAAAAAACATTGATAAGTTAATCGTAGGAGATTCTCCATCTAAAAAACTAATATGTTTTTTTTTTAATTATTTTCAACAAAAATACATTTTTATAGAAACAATATATACCAAAATTATAGCGTGTGCATTGGAGATGGGCCTTTGGCCCATGGGCGTTTGTGCATTTTGGCCCATACCAAAGTACGATGGTTATCGCTTCTTTTTATTCGTAGAATAAAAACGTGAATGGATACATGTTTATTGTAAAGTGTCTAATAGAGTCTGTTAATGAACTAATAAGTTAATTAATAAAAAATATAAAATGAGAATAATAATAATATTTGATTTTCTAATTTTAAATCTCTTTAATACAATATTATAATTATATTGTTATAATTATACAACAATATTAGATATCCTTCCATCAATATTAACTTATGTTTATTCATTTTTAATTTGAGTTTAATAGTTTTGGATTAAGTTAACAAAAATTTTCATCTTCTAAAAATAGTGCTCCAATTTATGTAATGCATACAAATATCCATAAATGGATGAGAATACATCTAATTTCCCTCATTTAAACCCAATCAAATGATAAACTCTCAATTTAATTCAAGCATATCCTAAAATATATAAATAAATATTAATTATAATTTAGTCAATAAAATCAAATTTTGTATAATTAATTAAAAAAAAAATGAAAATGATATTTTTATTCTAATTATTAAGAACAAAACATCCCTTTCCCATCCACAGCCACACGAAAAAAACGCAGAGCTTCTCCATGATCAACATTCGCCTCACATTCTCTGCGCGTAACTCAATCTTCAGCTTCTCATTGTCCACATGAAGAAGAAAACTCATCGTGAAGAAGACGATCAAGAATCATCCGATACAGAATTGCTCAAAGCAGTAGCCCAAGCGTGGATCGGTCATTCAGGTAACTCTCCGCTATCGGAAACTTCCGAGTATAACGCTCACCGGAGATCTTCCATTTGCAAACCCAGTCGTTTCAGATTAGAAGCCACGAGACCTGCTTCTATCGAGAAAGATATCAATGGAGGAAGAAGAAGAAGCTGGGATTTCAGTAAATCTCTTTGGGATTCTTATGAAATTGTGGATGTTACCAAGAAGCTTGAAAGAGGACTGGTTTTCGATGGCCAATTCTCTGAACTTAACGGATTCAAAATCGTNCCTTCTTCTTCATGGATTATCTTCTCTTTACCTTCTTCAAGAATACTTTGAAGAAATTCATCGAACAGTTTAGCGACATTCTCAGTTTTCCGATTCACGCCATTAAACCTGTTGATGAAGCTCAGCCATGGGATGTAATCAGCTATATTTACTTCACCCAACAACTTAATAAACTCAGGGAGAATTTCTTTAAGCTTTTTTCCATACCCATCTTCTCCATACTTTCTCCCCAAACCAGCCCTACAGATTACGTTGTTCGTCACTGAAACGATCATCTCCGTCAAATTTACAGTCCACGAAGAAGAAGACGAAGAAATACCCATTTGGGTTATTTTTTGAATCATATTTGATGTTTCTTCTTCTCTCAAACGGCGAAACGACTGGTTTTTTCTGTTACTGAGAAGATGGAGAACGCTTATGCTTCTAATCTGTCTCCAGTACTCTCCGTATGGACAAAAAGCCATGTCCCTGCTACCGTAAAATAGTTTATGTGGGATGCTTAAATAAGGTCTGTTCGAGAAGATCAAGTCCTGGTTCTTCATTATCTCGGCCGCTGCTTCTGATGATGAGACGACGAGAACCGGAACACCGCCGAATCGGAGGATCATAATCTGGCCGTAGATTTTTGAAAGAGATGTTAGTGAACGATGTGGAAGTGGGCCGTTGATTTGGTGTAGGTTTCCGATGATCGGAAGCTTCCACGGTGATGGAGGTAGCCGACTTGTCCGTGATGGAGCATAACGACGGTCGTGGAAGACGAACCAGAGAAGTATTGAGAAGACGAAAATTATCACGTAGAGAAACATAACGTTAAGATGAATAGGAAAAATACGAGCAGCTTAAAATTAAATAGAAAATGGATTTAAATCCATAAGTAGAAACTAATATTTTAAAATGAATTTTAAATATGATATAATTAGAGGTTGGTATACAAACGTCACCCTTATTTTAATATAATATAATTTAACTAACTATGATAGAGTTAGGTATGTATTAATTCAAATAGTGAGCTATTTTAATAAAATATAATGATGGCAATGTACGTATTTAATATTATATTAATCAACATAAGAATTAAATTTAGTCAACTATCCCTAGGTTCGGTGTGCCTAATGTCTAATAAAAATATTGATATTATTAAATTATTAACAATATCAACTTATCCATCAAAATTAATATAGCTTCAGTGTTGACAACAAAGTTGACTAAACACCAAATTATCACGAAATTTCTTTAGCCTAATGTATACGATATTGGAAATAAACGAGCAACATCGATAAAAGGAAACCAAGAATAACAATGCAAAAGTAAATCAACACAAGAAATTTAACGTTGAACAATATGCGCATATGAAAAATCATATGACTAGTGACACGATCAAATCAACTATAAGAATACAACACATAGAAGTTTTCTAAACTCATAGCGACAAGAAATCATTGAAACTTTAAAGACGCGCACTCTAAATGTATATACTACACAATTTGTCTTAATACTCACTCGATTTCGATATCTTTTACCTTGAACCCTTACCGGAAAACGTAGGAGACCATTTGATACAATCTTGTATCCATCAAATGTCCCTTATCTTTTCTGTCTTTCGATCAGTACTTTGACCGATCTACAACACTATTTCATATCATGCCGTTCACTTGTCTACTCTTTCTGTACTACATTGTCAATCCACCGATCAATCTTCCTAGAGCGGGCTCACCCGATGGGTACATGCAGTCGATTCTTCTTATCGATCGTCAACCGATCGACACCCCTAATGATCGTCATATCTTTAATGCCAATACTGATAATCACCATATGATTAAATGTGCATGATCGTCATCCAATCTTCACACTCAACATATGAGTTAATCGATCATAACATTGTAAGTACTAAGTTCAACAATATACGAGATGTTCTCAATGATTTTCATAGTTTCATGAACTCGAAAATTCTAAATATTAGTGGTGGATCATGTATTAAAAAAACATTGATAAGTTAATCGTAGGAGATTCTCCATCTAAAAAACTAATATGTTTATTTTTAATTATTTTCAACAAAAATACATTTTTTATAGAAACAAAATATATACCAAAATTATAGCGTGTCTATTGGAGATGGGCCTTTGGCCCACGGGCGTTTGTGCATTTTAGCCCATACCAAAGTACGATGGTTATCGCTTCTTTTTATTCGTAGAATGAAAAAATTTAAAAGCGTAAAAAACGTGAATGGATACATGTTTATTGTAAAGTGTCTAATAAAGTATGTTAATGAACTAATAAATTAATTAATATAAAAAATAATAATATTAGACTTTCTAATTTTAAATCTATATACAACAATATTATAATTATCCATCCATTAATATTTGATATATTTATTCATTTTTAATTTGATTTTAATAGTTTTGGATTACGTTAACAAAAACTTTCATCTTCTAAAAATAGTGCTCCAATTTATGTAAAGCATACAAATATCCATAAATGGATGAGAATACATCTAATTTCCCTCATTTAAACAAGCCCAATCAAATTATAAACTCTTAATTTAATTCAAGCATATCATAAAATATATAAACAAAAATATTAACGATAATTTCGTTAATAAAATCAAATTTTGTATAATTAATTATAAAACTGTAAAAATAAATTTATATATTTTATTTTGATTATTAAGAACAAAAAATCATCCCTTTCCCATCCACATCCACACGAAAAAAACGCAGGGCTTCTCCATGATCAACATTCGCCTCACATTCTCTGCGCGTAACTCAATCTTCAGCTTCTCATTGTCCACATGAAGAAGAAAACTCATCGCGAAGAAGACGATCAAGAATCATCCGATACAGAATTGCTCAAAGCAGTAGCCCAAGCGTGGATCGGCCATTCAGGTAACTCTCCGCTATCGGAAACTTCCGAGTATAACGCTCACCGGAGATCTTCCATTTGCAAACCCAGTCGTTTCAGATTAGAAGCCACGAGACCTGCTTCTATCGAGAAAGATATCAATGGAGGAAGAAGAAGAAGCTGGGATTTCAGTAAATCTCTTTGGGATTCTTATGAAATTGTGGATGTTACCAAGAAGCTTGAAAGAGGACTGGTTTTCGATGGCCAATTCTCTGAACTTAACGGATTCAAAATCGTTACAGTCAAGCCGAGGAAGAGGGTTTCGTTGATGGATTTGTTTAAAAGGGCGACGCCATTAAAATAGAAGCAAACGAGTAACTGTAAGTATGTTATTTGTAAGGGGAATAAACGCCATTTCTGAATTCATTCATCGTCCTCATACTACAATTGACTTGTTAACAGAATCTCCTTTTGTAACAACTGCAGTATTTCTTCAACTCGATGAGTAAACTTATCAACAACATTCCTGGTTATTCTGTGTTCAAATTTGTTGCTCCTCAGCCACATTATCCCAATATGAACTTCACACTTGCAACAGTTACATGCAAATGAGGAAGAATCCTCGATCTGGTATCGGAACTGAACCTGAAACCGAACAGCTACCGTTAGTCATCAGTTTCGTTATCGTACAATGATAATGGAGTAGAAGCTTACTCTGAAGTGATCGGCAAATGGAATGTCCCGGAAAGTGATCACTTCATTGATAACACATCCGTTATCGGATTCCGGCGACTTTTGCTGTGTGCAATTCACATCTCCTCCGAATATGGAGATGCGACGGTTAAACTTGTAGCTGACTCGTCTTTCTTGCACTTCTGATGAAACTTGTTCCCATGGTGTAGTGATATAGTTCAGGCAGCCTGATTTGCTCATCACTCTGTGCTCTAACTCCCCTCCGTCGAACAACTTCATCAGCGATGTTATCTTCAATGATATAAAGGCTGTAAGTTGCAAGAATTTCAGAGTATAGCTCAAGTTTAAAGCTAAATANCTCCTGCATGAATTGGCTGAGGACATGAGTAGCATAGGTAAGGTCTGGGCGTGTGAAGTTGAGGTAAAGAAGTCGTCCTATTAAACGGCGATAAGGGCCAGGATCAACAAGTAAGGGTGATGAACTGTCACTGGTGGAGGGGAAATTCGAAGGCAAAGGAACAAGTGTTGGTTTGGCTGTGGTGAGTCCTAAATCCGTAATGATGTCAAGCGCATATTTTCGTTGATTGAAGAAGAGACCTTCTGAGGAGTGTGCCAGTTCCAGTCCGAGGAAGAACTTGGCTTGTCCAAGATCTTTGATGGTAAATAGCTGGTGAAGGTAAGTTTTGACCTTCGTGATCAGAGGCAAGCTGGAGCCGCAGAGGAGGATATCGTCCACATAAACCACAAGCGCCAGAAATCCAGAAAGCTCATCATGATATGTGAATAGACAGTGATCATGACCAGACTGTTGAAACCCGAAACAAATCAATTTCTGGGTGAGTTCAGAGTTCCATTGGCGGGAGGCCTGTTTAAGACCGTAGATTGAGCGTTGCAGTAAACAAACTTCGTTTGGACCTGCCTTTGCATATCCTTCGGGAGGATGCATATAGACTGTTTCATCCAAAAAGCCATGGAGAAAGGCATTGTTGATGTCCAGCTGATGAATAAGCCACTTCCGGCTGGATGCGAGCGCAAGCACCAATCGAACTGTGGTGACCTTGGCAACAGGCGAAAAACTCTCGGTAAAATCCACGCCTTCAATTTGAAGGAAGCCTTTCGCGACCAAGCGGGCTTTGTAGCGGGCGATCGTCCCATCAGAATTCAATTTCGTCTTGAACACCCACTTACACCCAATGGGTTTATGTCCAGGAGGCAGCGGAACCAATTGCCAGGTATCATTTTTCTCAAGGGCGTCAAGTTCATCATGCATAGCCTGTGTCCAAGCCCTTTGTGTACTGGCTTCCAGGTAAGTTCTTGGTTCCTGGACTGTATTTACAGATGCTAGGAAGGCCAGGTGTTGGGTGCAGAAATGTGGGGAAGAAAAAAATGGGAAACAACGTGGATAAATAAAGTCAGGGGAAGGTTGAGGTGAGGAGATTGCGAGAGTCGCAAAGTCAGAGTGCCACAGTGGGGGATGAGATGGTCGAGTACTGCGACGTAAAGGAGGTGCGGCCTCAAATGGTGTGGGTTCAGGAGGAGATGAATTATCATCATGGTGTAAAGAATCAGTTACAGAAATGGTTTCAGGTGTTGCCGGAAGTGTGTCAAGGACCTCCAAGGATGGAAAAAGGGGAGTATGTTCACTAAGATTATTGGAGGTTGCAGGCGGATCAGTGGCAAAAGGCATAACGTGCTCATAGAAAACAACATCCCGACAGGCAAAAATGGTGTTGTTGGAGAGGTTAAGGAGTTTATATGCTTTCTTGTTGTTATAGTAACCAAGAAGAACACATTTGATGGCACGTGGGGAGAATTTATCGAAAGTAGGGTGGGTGTGTTTGGCGTAGCAGAGAGAACCAAACACACGGATGTGTGAGTAAATCGGCTGAGTTCCATATAATCGAAAAAATGGAGTATCCCACTGAATGGTGGCAGACGGAAGTCGGTTTATAATGTACGTAGCGGTGAGAATGCACTCACCCCAGAATTCGATAGGAATGGAGGAATGAAAGTATAGCGCACGGGCAGTTTCTAATAGATGTTTGTGTTTGCGTTCGACAACGCCATTTTGTTGTGGAGTGTAGGGGCAAGTAGTTTGATGAATAATGCCCCGGGAAGAAAAGAGGTTAGTGGTTTGATGGCTAATGAATTCAGATCCGTTGTCGGTCCGGATGATTTTAACAAAGGATTTGTGTTGAGTAAAGACTTGATTGAGGAAGGCTTCGAGCAGGTCTTTGGTTTGTGATTTACAGGACATGAGAAAGGTCCAGGTACAGCGGCTATAGTCATCCACCAAGGTTAGGATGTATTTGGCATTGCTGTGAGTAGGAGTGCGATACGGCCCCCAGATATCAAGATGAACCAGATCAAAAATTCGACTGGAACTGGTGATGGATTTATGAAATGGGAGCCGCTGTTGTTTGGCCAAATGGCATGTGTCACAAGGTGTATTGGAGGTGTTTGGATCAGAGAATTTAAGGGCGTTGAGGACCTTAAATGAAGTGTGTCCGAGGCGATGATGCCATAAGATCGGATTTAAAGGGGAAGCAGCAAAAGTTGATTCAATAGGCATCATAGTAGATAACATTGAAGCAGTACAAAAAGAGTTACCAGCAGAGGCATATTGGCGGTTGAAGTGCTGGATCAATGTGTTATCAAAGGAGGAGTCGTTCAAGATGTAGAGACTTCCGGCAACATGTCCAACTGCTACGATTTGCTTATTCTTCCGGTCCTGCAAAATGCAGTTAGAAGCAGTGAAGGAGGTCAGCAAATCAGATTGAGTAGCCAGTTTATTTACGGAAAGGAGATTGAAATGAAATGAAGGCAAGTAGAGGACGTCAATTAAGGAGGCTGATGGTCCAAAGGGAATGGATCCGCTGTGATGAACAGAACAGATTGAGCCATTCGGCAGTTTTACTGGGATGGGTAGAGGTAGAGGATCAAGGGTGGTGAAGAGTGAGCGAGAGTTACAAATGTGGCTAGAAGCACCCGTATCTACAATCCAGAAACAAGAATCAAACATATTAGAAGATAACTGTGGCGAGATGTTACCTGCGAAATCGGTCTGAGCAAAATTGACTTGATGCGGTTGCCCCGTAACTGTGTTTTGATGCTGCAGCAGATGTTGTATCCCTTGCAGCATGTTCAAGATCGAATCATGGGTTGAAGGTTGTGGGTTGACAGTTACGGTTGAGAGATTCTCTTCTGCAGCAGTGGTTAAGTGAGCATATTCACGTGGAATGCCTCTGCCTTGAGATGTACGTAGAGATTTATACCAATCTGGTACTCCAATAAGCTGGAAACAGCCATCCTTTGTGTGTCCTGATCGTTTACAATGAGTGCAAAATCTGTCGCTTTTATCCACAGAATTTCCATCAGGTGTTTGAAACCTGGAGGTTGGTTTTGCATAAGGTATCCTTTTATCAGAGTTTCCACGCACCAATAATGCTGATTCACTCTCCATTTGCATCTTTGAAAGAGTGTTCATAGCGGTGCGTTCACGTTCAGCCTGTATAATCATTGCATACGCTCTATTCAGTGAAGGCAGCGGATCAAGCATGAGGATCTGAGTTCTGGCAGTTGAGAATTCATCTCGAAGTCCCATTAGAAACTGCAGCAATCGAGAATTTGCCTGATATGATTGTAACATGATCATCAATTTACATGAGCAGAGCTGTATCGCTCCACATGTGCAGGTCGGCAGAGGCATTGCGTGACTAATTCCTTCCCACAGATTTACGAGTTTTGTATAGTATTCAGCAGCGGTCAGATTTCCTTGCGTCAAGACTCGGACATCTCGCTCTAATTGATACAATAATACGCCATTCGCTTCACTGAAGCGCTCCTTTAGATCCAACCATAATTGACGCGCAGATGGTGTGTATATGAAAGAACTTCGAATTTCGTTACTTAATGTATTCAGGATCCAGGACCTGACTACGGAATCCACTCTCTTCCAGTGCAAGTGATCTACAGAACTAGAATCAGGAATTACCGTTGTTCCATCGACGTAGCACAGCTTAAATCGCCCGGCGAGTGCTAGGCGCATAGATCCGTTCCAATTTGCATAATCGGTGCTGCTATTCAGGGGCTGGTTCACCAATAGAAGGCCGGAATGATCTGACGGAGCAAGGAAATATGGTGAATCTATCGTATAATTGGTAGACGCAGCAATAACGGTTTTGTTGTTGTTTTCAGTCATGTTTAGTAGCAGAAGCAGGTTTTAGAAGGTGCAGTAAGATTGAAGGCGGCCTGAGGACGACGGTTAGATAGGCTCCGATACCATGTGAGCGGTTACAGGGAGGAAAGCAGTTGCAAAGAAGAGGAAAGTAAAATCTGTAAATATTGTATTGATCAAATTGTATGTACATTGATCCATTTATAGATGAATCATAATTCAGTTATTTCTACAGTCTACGTCTCTACATTCTAACTCTTTATATTCTCTACAAACGTCTTCCATTCAATTCATCTGGCTTGATTTACTGCGCTCAACTTCAAACTACTATAATCGTCCTTTTAATTGGAAAGGTGACAAAATAATGGCAAGGCGGTCCTCCAAAACAGATGGAATTTCTCCCCTGGGTTTTTAGTGAAACTTCATGAACATGAGCTAGGGAAAAGAATTCTGAAATTGAAAATTTCTATGAATTGGGGATTTTTTGTTGGGCCGAGCCGGGCCATCCGGGTATCGCGTCTTTTCATCAGGCGCGGAACGCTTTTTATTTAAGACAAATGGACTGAGGGCATTTTTGGAATTATGTGAATCGTATCTCTATTTAAATAGGCCGAGCAACAAGCCCGTTTTTATATTGGATCTGGTATCCTGAGGCGTACTCATACACTCGAAAATTAGGGTTCCCGGTACGTCGCCCTCTCCTCTGAGATTTGAGCGAATCAACACTCGGTTTCATGATCTGCGCTCGGAATGCATGTTTCGTTTATGTTTTGTAGTATTTTTTTCAGGAACTACGATTCAAGATGTCTAGGGTTTATGTTGGGAATCTCGATCCTCGAGTCACTGAACGCGAACTAGAGGACGAGTTTCGCGTCTTTGGAGTCATCCGAAGGTATTGTAACGACCGAACGTGTTGGAAATCAGTGTTTATTTGTTGTTTCCTAACAGAATCCTCGGAAGAAACTTTACTCGTGTACTATTTGGCATATGTTTTTTTTATTTTGAGCAAATGTATTTGATTTCATGTTTTAAAAATTTGTAAAGTCATGATTCCGTGAATACACCAGGGAGGGGCTTACTTAGTTTCCTAGATTTTTGTTTACTTAGTAAAGAACTTCTCAGTTATGCCTTCTATTTGCAGCGTCTGGGTTGCCAGAAGGCCTCCTGGTTATGCCTTCGTTGATTTTGATGACCGGAGGGATGCTCAAGATGCCATCAGAGAACTTGACAGTGAGCTTTAATTAATCAGAACACTGATTAATTATTGGAATATTGTTTGAAATTTTTATCTTTATACTCATTCATCTTCTGAGATCCACCTTATAGAGGCTATATTTATTGACTTGCTGGTTTTATTTTGAAGATGTCCTGTCTTTGTTATGAACAGAAAAAAATGGTTGGAGGGTTGAGCTATCACATGGTGGTGGTGGCCGTGGTGGTGGTGGTGGTGGTGATGGTGGTCGTGGGCGCTCTGGTTCTGATCTGAAGTGTTATGAATGTGGTGAGCCTGGCCATTTTGCCCGTGAGTGCAGGAATCGTGGAGGTGCTGGGAGGCGTAGAAGTCGCAGCCCTCCTAGGCACCGTCGCAGCCCAACTAAATACCGTCGTAGTCCTAGCTATGGCAGAAGGTAAAGTATAAGTATAAAGTGTATCTCTAAGATGTGGACTCTTTTTGGTTCAACTTATGACATGCATGATTTTTACTTACTCTTTTCTGGTCCAACATTTGTGCAGGAGTCCTAGTCCTCGTGGGAGGTCTCCACGTCGCAGTTTGTCACCACGAGGTCGCAGCCGCAGTAGGTCACCATATCATGGTCGTGATGATGTCCCATATACTAATGGGTGAGTAAGCTTGGGTATTTTCTTACATAGTTTCATTTAAGGGCATTGGAATAGAATCAATTTGGGTTTGTACTCAATGATATTGATTAATTTATGTGTAATGATTTCATTAATACTTCCAACCATTGAACATTTTTGCAGGAATGGTGCCAGTGAGAAACGCAGGAGCAGGAGCAGGAGCAGGAGCTGAATCAGGATGGACTAGTTGATAATGTTGAATCATGCGATGGTATTTCAATTTATATGTTTAGTGTGCTTCGGCTAGCAAATGACTGTAACTGGGGCAGCGCCTCATCTTGGATCCATGGATTTGGTTAGGTTTGTCACTATCTTTATTATTGTGCTTCTATTATAAGTTGACATCCGTAACAGTTGACAGTATGTCCAGTATTAGTTTTGGATTTAATGGGAACTTTTTATGTATTAATCATGTTGTTTTTTGTGTGGAGGTTCCGGGTACGGCCTCATTGGTTTTGTGCTTCTGCACTTGTGGTTTCAACCTTCACTGCCCTGCTAGATGCTTCTTTTGATTGCATGTCTGCTAGTGCTGCCATGAAGGGTCTCTCCACATTTTNTTAATATATTTTATTTGGAAGTGTTGAAGCCAAAGTGGGAAACAGTTGGAAACTAACAGCTATAAAGCAACTTCTCCAAATCAATGTGGTCCCCCCTCCCTATGGAACTTAATATTTTTCATTTTTTATAAAATATCAGGAATAAATATAATTTTAATATTATTGAAATAAAAAATTACATAAATAACCACCAACTTAGTAACTATTGATATAATATTTCATTAATCTCTATTATATGATTATGTGGTTTGAATTAATAGATTGCTTGTCATATTGCCTATTATCGCACATTAGGTATCTATTGAATTAAATCTTTTAATATTGATATTATATTATCTTATTAGTTTATTTTTTCCCTATGTTTTCCATCAAACTCCATATTCAAGAATAACATGAGAAAGATACTTGAATTAGTGAACATTGACTAATTTAAATAATTAATTTAATCTTATTCTTCATTATTTGGATCTAACTTGGTTTCAATCCAGAAAACATAATTTAATCATAATTATTTAAATTTAATGATATTTATAAATCATTGGATTTGTTTGGTACCACGATTAAAACAACGATGAGGTGTGTTGAGATGTTCAAATCGTGATTTTTTAAATACACACAAAAAAAAGTTTAATTACGATGTAATAATCGTTAAAAAATCACAATATCATCACAGCTATTAAAACTAACTGTAGCATCATTGTGATTTTGGAAAAGAATCATTTATCCTTACTTCTATTAATTATAATATTATTATATTTATTATTATATATACATAAGGTATATTAATATTTTTACACAAATCACGATCATAATATCTCAATTTTACCAAACATACTTAAAAATTCACGATCATCATATCTCACCACACCTCACCATATTTCATCACACCGCAATTTTAAAAAGCTGAACCAAACAAACTCATTATAATAATTAAACTAAAATTGATAATATATAAATATTGAATAACTTAATTTTTTAAATAAATTGGATGGATTAAAATTGATTCTACCTTAAATTCGAAGGACCTATCCTGACTTTTTTCTTATTTTACATTTTCAAATTTACCCCTTAAGGGTATCCACATCACAACAAATTAAAGGTAAAATTACAATTATGGTCCCACTAATTTCTTGCAAAATAAATTAAGGATGAGCATTGGGTACCAAATACCAAACCAAACAAAATATTGAAATATTGAATACTAAGTTATCAACAAAATTGAATATTAATTTCAATCTAATATTTTTTTGTTACCTAACCGAAATACCGTAATAATTTTGGTATTTCGTTATTGGTACCAAAATACTGAAATTAAAGCACAAAAAAATAATAATGAACATCTCATGCATGTCTTAAATCAAATCTATGGAAAAATATCTTAAAAAGACAATGATTAGGTCATTGATATCATAATAATGTAGTCCACGAAGCCAAACATTAGCGCATATAAATACCTCCAAATTTATCGAACTAAAATAACTTCTATAAAAATCAATGAGTTTATGAGAAACTTTATACTAATTTACCTTTTAATAGGTCAATATATCAAAATTCGATATCAATAATTGAAGACTCATAGCTCAATTAAAAATGTTAAAAATATATAAATATTATATAAACTAATTTAGTAATTCGATATATATCGAATTATTATTCTTTTTATTGAATACCAAACCAAATTTCATAATTTCATAAAAATAAATATTAAACCGAATTCCAAATACCGAATACTAAATAACAAATACCGAAATAACAAAATTTCGGTATGGTATTTGGAATTCTAAAGTTTTTGCTCACCCCTAAAATAAATTTCCCTTGTTCCATTTTAAAAATAGGATTACATGTTTAAATTTTGTTATATAACTTATTTTAATCCAAAATTACTAAAATGTATTTAATCTCAAATTCTTATCATAATTCATAACTTTAGTTAAATTAAGTTTCTCATTCATAGTCACTATTTAATTTCGGGTTGAATAGAGAAGAATTATTTTGGAACTCGATCATTGACACAAAGTCGAATCCCGCAAATCTCAAATTTAGTTTGTTTTGCTCAAAATCACTTTTCAATGTAGAGGTGTAAGCATTCGGTACCACTTATAGTACAAACCAAACATAAAATACTGAATATCGATTTTTTACAAAATCTGATACACATCATATTCCAATAAAATTTCGGTGTCTATGTCGAAATATCAAAATTATTTCGATATTTTGATATTAGTGCCAAAATATCTAAATTTAAATCACTTATATTTATGTTATTTATTATATTATAATTGTTAGTTTATATATCTAAATTTAAATGTAGACAAAAGTTTCAATCTAAACGTTCTATTTAAAACGTTTATATGAATAATGATGTTTGTACATATGATTTATTGTTCTAAGTTAGATCGGATTTCTCGTTTCACCGTAAACTTCATTTCATAAAACGATTGAATCTAGACATGCAATGCAAACCGTTGAAATCGTTTAGCGATATTCTCAATTCACTTAGATTTTAGCTATCTATCCCAAATAATGAGTGCGGTTAGAACAACGTTTGGCAAATAGCGGTGAGGTGAGATAATTGTATTATGCTGTCAGGTGAAATGATCGTTATTTTAAAAAAACTGTTTTTGAAACAGCGGTGCAGTGATCGTGATGTTATAAAATGACTTTTTTGCCATTTTTTTTAAATAATTGTTTATAACTTAAAAATTATATTTCATATTATTTTATGATAAATTCGTTATTTCAAAACTACATTTTTAAATTGTTATATATATTTTTATAGTTTGAACATGTAATTGATAGAATATAAGAAGTTATTGATCAAAATTATTTTTTTAAAAAAAATAAATTATAATTTATCAAGGGTAAAATTGACGTTTGGCAGATGAGTTCTGGTGGCCGTTGGGTTAACCCAACTGTGAACTCATTGATGTTTTCTATAGTCACACGAACGCAATTATTAATGATGTTTGGTAAAAGTAGAATACAACTACGGTACGTTCACCGTACCGGGCGGTGGACTGAGTTTCCAAACATCATCAATATATTTTTTTATTTTTAGATGCTTTAATAATTTTCCAAAATAAATGACGACAAGCAAATTTGGATAATCATGTAGTTGAAAATATAATTTAAATAATTGATGACATTATATTCGTAAATAAAATAAAAAAAGTCAAATTTTTAAAACTAAATTCAAGTTTTCAAATGTATTTCTATATGTATTTCTAAAGACATTCGATATTCCATATGAAATTTGATTGGTGCCCTTAGCCGCCTATCCTAATTTCCCACATAATACAATCTTTTTTTTCACACACTTGTTTTTAAATATTTTTATTTAATATTTAAAATATTTTTCACACACTTGTTTTACCAATTTATGAATTAGATTTATCGAATTTAATTTAATTTATCAAAATAATAAAATTTAAATATTAAATTTATCATTTCAAAGAATACGTGTCAAATTTATCAAATTATAAAAGTTTGACAATTAAATATCATTTTCTCATAATAAATAGATAAATTAAATTAATGAAATAATATCAATTTGATTATTTTACGTGTTTTTGCCGTACAAGGAATCCATATCAATCAGATATCAATTAAAGACAAAGTTGTCAATTTTGTACCTATGCAAATTTAAGTTGCCATTTTAATAATTTTGATAATTTTCAGGGGTTCAATTGCAATATTAATAGAACTTAAATTATTGTAATTATATCCAACTTGAATTAACTTATTTAAATGAACAACTGTATGAAAGCGATTGGTATTATCACTATTGAGACTAACGCCTATTACATACACTTTCCATTTTAAACGCACTTATCTTTATCTAATTATAATATATTAATAAGTTTAAAATAATTTATTTTACTTTTTTTCGTTAAAAATATATATTTATATTTTACAAAAATGGGTTAATAATGAATAAATTAAGGTATGCCATTTTATCACTACAAGATCATATTCGTAATGAACTGGAAAATTCAACATTCTTATCGGATCCCTTTTTGACATAGGACTCCAATATCACTATATCTATTAAAAATACTCGTCAAAAAATACGAAAATATATATGAAATAAAATTGGCATTATAAAATAAAATATAATATTATAAATTTGGCATTATAAAATTGGTCTTAATATCACTACATCATTCTAAAAGAAATCATATATAGTGATACTGGTTGTTACCAATCTATGTTGCACATATGTTTCAAATTTGAGAATTTCACGCATCAAATACGTATAGATGTTTGGTGCGTGGATTCACGCACTCACACACATTTATTATAAAAAGTTAGGATTAACGAGTGGGATGATAAAAAGTTACGCGGAAGCTCTTTTGGGTGGAAAAAAGAAATGCACGAGTGATTAGAAGATGGTGAAAACAAGAAACTATTAAAGGTGAATTAAGAATTTCATATTTTATTCGTAAATTATTTTAAAAATCATTATTTTTTACTAATTTGCGTATTTTGAAAATTTCAAATATTTATATTGATTATTTTATTATGTTGAATTTAACACACCATATATCGGATATTTCTAAAATCACTGCATCCCGTACCCTACACCTTAGCACCCGTATCCGTACATTACCAATTCAACTATATTTATTTAATATATAATTGAAAAATGCAGATATTTTTTCTTTAAATAATACTCGAAAATATACCTAAAATCATGTTTCACAAATGTGCCTACTGCCTATCCCGTTCAATTATCTAACAAAAACATTTTAATAATATATATTTATTTTATATTAAATTAAATTTAAAAATATTTGGGTGAGATATTTGGTATGCTGGAATAAAAAGGTCACATCAAGTGTCTATAAACATACAACCTCTTGTCTGTGNTATTAATATAATTCGTTAATGTTTAAAAAATTAGTTATATATCAGTATTATTGGAATATAATATAGTTTATACCAATTATTTCGACATTTTACAGGTTTTAAACATTAATTATCATATATATTTGTGGTAGTAATTTATTATTTTGTATAATATAATTAGATAAACATAATTTTATTTATTATTAATTATGAACCATGTTAACAACAAATGTCTTTTTAAAATTTTATATTTTAATTAAAAAAATAATTGATATCAACGAGTCGGACTCTTTAACAAATCTGAGTCCCCGAGTCCGAGTCCTCGAATCCCCGTGGCGCCGTGACGGTGTCCATTTAACATAGCATAATACAATCTTTTTTTTCACACACTTGTTTTTAAATATTTTTATTTAATATTTAAAATATTTTTCACACACTTGTTTTACCAATTTATGAATTAGATTTATCGAATTTAACAAACGTAGAGGATTTAATTTATCAAAACAATAAAATTTAAATATTAAATTTATCATTTCAAAGAATACGTGTCAAATTTATCAAATTATAAAAGTTTGACAATTAAATATCATTTTCTCATAATAAATAGATAAATTAAATTAATGAAATAATATCAATTTGATTATTTTACGTGTTTTTGCCGTACAAGGAATCCATATCCATTAGATATCAATTAAAGACAAAGTTGTCAATTTTGTACCTATGCAAATTTAAGTTGCCATTTTAATAATTTTGATAATTTTCAGGGGTTCAATTGCAATATTAATAAAACTTAAATTATTGTACTTATATCCAACTTGAATTAACTTATTTAAATGAACAACTGTATGAAAGCGATTGGCATTATCACTATTGAGACTAACGCCTATCACATACACTTTCCATTTTAAACGCACTTATCTTTATCTAATTATAATATATTAATAAGTTTAAAATCATTTATTTTACATTTTTTCGTTAAAAATATATATTTATATTTTACAAAAATAAACAAAAATGGGTTAATAATGAATAAATTAAGGTATGCCATTTTATCACTACAAGATCATATTCGTAATGAACTGGAAAATTCAACGTTCTTATCGGATCCCTTTTTGACACATAGGACTCCAATATCACTATATCTATTAAAAATACTCGTCAAAAAATACGATAATATATATGAAATAAAATTGGCATTATAAAATAAAATATTTATATTTTATAATATAAAATATAATATTATAAATTTGGCATTATAAAATTGGTCTTAGTATCACTACATCATTCTAAAAGAAATCATATATAGTGATACGGGTTGTTACCAATCTATATTGCACATATGCTTCAAATTTGAGAATTTAACGCATCAGGTACGTGTAGATGTTTGGTGCACGGATTCACGCACCCACACATATTTATTAAAAAAAGTTAGGATTAACGAGTGGGATGATAAGAAGCTACGCGGAAGCTCTTTTGGGTGGAAAAAAGAAATGCACGAGTGATTAAAAGATGGTGAGAACAAGAAGCTATCAAAGGTGAATTAAGAATTTCATATTTTATTTGTAAATTATTTTAAAAATCATTATTTTTTACTAATTTGCGTATTTTGAAAATTTCAAATATTTATATTGATTATTTTATTATGTTGAATTTAACACACCATATATCAGATATTTCTAAAATCACTGCACCCGTACCCTACACCTTAGCACCCGTATCCGTACATTACCAATTCAACTATATTTATTTAATATATAATTGAAAAATGCAGATATTTTTTCTTTAAATAAATACTCGAAAATATACCTAAAATCATGTTTCACAAATGTGGCTACTGCCTATCCCGTTCAATTATCTAACAAAAACATTAAAATAATATATATTTATTTTATATTAAATTAAATTAAAAATTATTTGGGTGAGATATTTGGTATGCTGGAATAAAAAGGTCACATCAAGTGTCTATAAACATACAACCTCTTGTCTGTGTAATTGGAAAACAAAGGAAAAAGGAAAAGGTCTGTGGCTCTGTGCTGATCAGGCATAATCGGCTCTGATTTTGTTTCTCGATCCATCACGCACGAGGAATCAGGTGGTGATATTGTGGCAGCGCCGGTGGTACAGGTGGCGTAGTCTGTATTCGTCGAGTGGAGTGGAGTTCCACTGTTTGCTGTATGTCAGTTGATTGCGGTTCGCATTACGGCGGATTCTGCGAGTTTGCGAACCAGTTACAATGGCCACAACTCAGGAAAAAGCGAAGGTTACGCGTTGCGTTTCGGCGTTCTCTGCCGATTCGTCCGCCCTAGTCCGTGGTTCATCGGTGTCTGCCTCTGCTGTGGGTGATTGGATTGTGGCTTCTACCCCGATGGATGATCGGAATAACATTAAATCTGTAACTAAGGGGCCTTCAGTAACGCCGGAAAATACTCCTGGCGCTAATGGTAAAGTTTTTTTTCATTCGTTTGGTGAACACGATCTTAATACGCATAAATGGGCTGGTTTATCTGTAGGCACAATATGCATGTTCTTCTACGAGTATAGGATACTGTGTATGAAAAATTTGTGGTATTTAATCAACACAAAGACCAATATTAAGCACTGGCGCCTACTAATCGCCTTTTCTGCACTGTAGATTATATGTATCCTTTGTGTTTCGGCTCGTAAATGATTTTAAATTTCGTTTTCTGTATGTGATATTAGTTATCCAGATGCTGCCAAGAGCTGAAAGCAAACATCCTTTCGACCCTTTATCTGCTACAGAAATCTCTGTTGCAGTGGGAACTGTCAGAGCGGCTGGTGCCACCCCTGAGGTGCAGTACAGCTTGTTGTTACTCTTCTAATTGATTTGTAAATAATACATATTTTTCTCAAAATATTGTAGTATTTCTGACATGTCTCCATTATTACTGTTATTTGAATATATTTCAGGTT
The DNA here is from genome assembly GCA_009725065.1 of Utricularia reniformis. Lineage (NCBI taxonomy): Eukaryota > Viridiplantae > Streptophyta > Magnoliopsida > Lamiales > Lentibulariaceae > Utricularia > Utricularia reniformis. Next base: position 59,256 of record RWGZ01000244.1, read on the forward strand.
AGGGACAGCATGAGATTTATTGAAGTGGTCCTGTTGGAACCAGATAAGAATGTGGTGGCTCTTGCAGATGCATATTTCTTTCCGCCCTTTCAACCATCTTTATTGCCCAGGACTAAAGGAGGGCCCAAAATTCCTAGTAAGCTCCCAGCTAGGCGAGCTAAACTAGTTGTATACAATTTGAAGTCCAATGAGACTAGTGTGTGGATTGTTGAGCTTACTGAAGTGCGTGCAACTACTCGAGGTGGACATCACCGTGGAAAAGTGATCTCCTCCAATATTATACCTGATGTTCAGCCTCCAATGGTACCCCACCAGCATATCTTGTTTTTTAGGCTCCTGATTATGTTAAAGTTTTTTTGCTTATTATATTTGCTTCTCATACACTTTGAATGGGCTAGCTTCTGACCAATAGAAATGGTAATGAACTTTCCATAGCATGCCATGTCATCATTGGAATCTATTTTTGAAAACACAACGCTCTGTATTGTGTTTATGCACCTGTTTTCTTTTTCTCTTCACAAACTAATTAAGTTTCATGTTCTGGCTCCCGAAACCCAATTACGATGTCTAGATGATCATATTTCTAATATGTTTTTGAAAAGTTGTTTCTTCCGAAGTCTTTGAGTTTTAGTTATATTCATCGGTTATCCATGACACAGGATGCTGCTGAGTATGCTGAATGTGAAGCTGTCATCAAAGATTACCCTCCATTTATTGAAGCAATGAAGAAGAGGGGTGTTGATGACATGGATTTGGTTATGGTTGATCCCTGGTCAGTAATACAAATGATTCTCTTTGAACGTTTAATATGCAGTTTTATAGCTGTTTTATTGATGTCGTTTTGCATTGATAGGTGTGTTGGTTACCACAGTGAGGCTGATTCTCCTAGCCGCAGGCTCGCTAAACCTCTTATATTTTGTCGGACCGAAAGTGACTGTCCTCTTGAAAATGGTTATGCACGTCCAGTTGAAGGAATTTATGTGCTTGTTGATATGCAAAATATGACAGTGATTAAGTTTGAAGATCAAAAGCTTGTGCCTTTGCCTCCAACTGATCCATTAAGGAATTATACACATGGAGAAACTAGGGGTGGAGTAGATAGAAGTGACATCAAGCCACTTCGAATTGTTCAACCCGAAGGCCCAAGCTTTCGAATCAAAGACCATTATGTAGAGTGGCAAAAGGTAATCTCTTCATTTTTGTTGCTAGAAATTTTTTCGAGTTTCCTATTTTTTTAAAATTTTATTGTCAGTGGAACTTTCGCATTGGTTTCACCCCAAGGGAGGGCGTGGTTCTGCATTCCGTTGCCTACATTGATGGGAATCGAGGTAGGAGACCTATAGCACATAGATTGAGTTTTGTTGAGATGGTTGTGCCCTATGGAGATCCCAATGATCCACACTACAGAAAAAATGCATTCGATGCTGGGGAAGATGGCCTTGGCAAGAATGCTCATTCTCTTAAGAAGGTTCCATTATTTTCCTGCCGGTTTTTCTTCTCCGATCAATGATATACTTCAGCGTGCCTTTTGAATCTTGATTACTCAGGGATGTGATTGTTTGGGATATATAAAATATTATGATGCACATTTCACAAACTTCACCGGAGGAGTTGATACAATTGAAAATTGTGTTTGCCTTCATGAGGAAGATCATGGAATTCTTTGGAAACACCAAGACTGGAGAACAGGCCTAGCAGAAGTTCGAAGATCAAGACGCCTCACTGTCTCATTTTTTTGCACTGTGGCTAATTATGAATATGGCTTTTACTGGCACTTTTATCAGGCAAGTGCATATTATATGCACACTTTTGCTAGGAACCAGCTCTTATTGTGTTCTTTAGAAATATGCACACTTTTGCACAGTGAAAATGATAGCTTCTGTTAATTATGTTCTTGAGAATATCTGATTCCTTCACATTTCTTGATTTAGGATGGGAAAATTGAAGCCGAAGTGAAACTTACAGGAATCCTTAGTCTAGGGGCTCTTCAACCAGGAGAATCTAGAAAATATGGCACAACGATTGCACCAGGGCTCTACGCTCCCGTTCATCAGCACTTCTTTGTTGCTCGAATGAATATGGCTGTGGATTCTAAGCCTGCAGAAATGCACAATCAAGTATGTAATTTCACTTAAAGAATTATGCCTCTGTGATCTCAAATACTCAACGCCTTTAGATACATTATAAATTTTGTTTCGTCGCATAACGAGTCAATCTGAAATTTACATGATCTTGAGGCTAATAACATTATATTGTTGCTGTTTTTTCTGCTCTCTTATAGGTAGTTGAAGTTAATGTGAGAGTTTCTGAGCCAGGGAAGGACAACATCCACAACAATGCCTTCTATGCTGAAGAAACATTACTTAAATCTGAAATGGAAGCCATGCGTGATTGTGATCCTTTATCTGCTCGTCACTGGATTGTAAGAAACTTCACCTTGTCTCCCAATTTCCCATTTCTAAAATCCCCATAACTAATTGTAAATCAGGTGAGAAACACAAGAACTGCGAATCGCACTGGACACCTCACTGGCTACAAACTGGTTCCAGGCTCAAACTGTTTGCCTTTAGCTGGTCCTCAAGCTAAATTTCTAAGAAGAGCCTCATTTCTAAAGCATAATCTATGGGTTACACCATATGCACCCGGCGAGGATTTCCCGGGCGGTGAGTTTCCGAACCAGAATCCTCGTGTTGGTGAAGGTTTATCTTCCTGGGTAAAGCAAAATCGATCCTTAGAAGAAACAGATATAGTTCTATGGTAAGTAACATCTTATAGTTGCACCATGTACTTTTGATGGCTCTCATTTTTCATTTAGGTATGTTTTCGGTATCACACATGTTCCTCGTCTTGAAGACTGGCCGGTTATGCCGGTCGAACACATCGGATTCGTGCTTCAGGTTTGCTCGACACATCGGAATACCAATATAACCAATCTTTTGCCCCGTTTTAAAACATTGATTTTTGCAGCCTCATGGATTCTTCAACTGTTCTCCTGCTGTCGACGTTCCGCCGAGCGCTTGCGAAATGGAGTCGAAAGAAAACGAAGGAAAAGAGAACGGGGCGCCAAGCAAGGCAAGTTTCATCTCTAAGTTATGATACCGAGACTTGTTTCAGTTTGTGTGTTTGTGCATGAATAATGAGGTTTTTTCAATAAGGACATTAAAGCTGTCGTGGATTGGTATGATTGGTCTAATATATTTGGATATACATGTGAATGTGATGAATACTACTATCTTATTCTCTTTTGCCCCTAAGTGTCTTTCCATTATTAATATTTTCTTTTATAATTATTTATTCAGGTGATATTTGAAATAAAAAAATGTATTACTACTTGATAGTTGATACATGGTAATAAATGATTAATATTATACCAAACAAAGTGATGCTATCTTTATTTTATTCATTTAATGGCTTCTTTTTTGCGATGAGAATACGCTGAAATTAATAGTTCGAGATCATCCTAGGTTGTGTAAAATTATTTTTTTACATTTTAATAACATAAAAAGACACTATACACGTTTTGTGTATTCAAATTATATGCTAAAAGAGATATTTAATTTCATAGTAAACCCTATTTATAGTATTCAAATTATACGAAAAACCTACTCTAAATTATCCAAATAACCTTATTATTTTTTATATATAAGAATATATTAGTATTTTTATATGAATTGTGATCATAATATCACTATATTATCAAATATATTTAAAAATTCATGATTATTATATCATAGTACAATTCATCACATCTCATACAAACAAATGAAAGTTTTTAAAATATATATTTAACTTGTTTTTATTTTTAATGAGTAACACCATTTTAAAATATATGAATGTATCAAAAAATAATTTAGATTTTTATTTCTAAAATAAAGTCAATTTATTCAATATTGTATATAAATTGTTAAATCGTCTCTTTTAGACAAAAGTCGCGGTTTTATTACCTGGAAAACGTACCCGACCCGTTTCATCGCCCTCGTCTAACAAAGTAACCGTCTTCTTGTTCCTCCTCGCGCCCGATGGGTTTTCGGAGGTTGAAGCGTCTCCAGTCTGTTATCCCCTTGTTACTTTCTCTGATTATTTCTGAGCGAGTTGCGGGTCGACAATTAGAGTCACCTCAGTACACGTTGGTGCACGAAGAATCTGAATTTGAGGTGAGATTTTACCGAGAATCGGCCTGGATGACTGCTCCGACCGATGAAATCTCCTTTGAAAAAGCTACCAAATATGGTTTTCATAGGTATTTTTTCTGGATTTTCCTGAATCATCCTTATCCGCGTGTATTATTTCGTGATTTCATTGCTTACCTGACAAAATTTCTTGAATTTGATTACAGACACTCCTTCTGTATATCGTTTTCTGCGATCGCGAAAAACCCTAATTGTTCTTATATGAAATCTGTGGATCCATTTTGACCTAATTCATTAATATCAAATCTCAAAATCCTAACTTGCAGATTGTTTGAATACATAGAAGGTGCAAACATGAACTTTTCTCGGTTATCAATGACGAAGCCGATTTTAACGAGCATAGTTCCAGAAGGAGGGCCACTTTCTTCATCTGCATACTTTGTAAAGCTCTACCTGCCATCCGAGTTTCAAGCCACGCCACCAACGCCGCTTTCTGAACTCAACCTGCAACCGGACTGGTGGAGGAGCCACTGCATTGCAGTGAGAAAATTTGCAGGATTTGCTAAGGACAGTAATATTGTGAAGCAGGCTGAGAAACTTGCCATTAGCTTAAGCAAATCTCAATGGGCTAACTCAACTAACACTAGAAGTGGATATGCTTATTCCATTGCACAATATGATTCACCGTTCAGGCTTATTGGCCGTGTAAATGAAGTGTGGGTCGATGTCGATGGATCCGAAGAGGATCGATGCGGATCTCCTCACATGAATGCATATTAAGCAATGTAAGCAAAACTTGTAAAGTCTATGTAATGCTAATCTACTTTCTGCTGATTTAAGTAAACTTCTTATGAATCTTGCATGATAAGATGATTCTCAAGGATCATACACACTATGTTTGTGTTGGGATAATTCCCTACATAGAAGAAAATAATTCCGGTTGGGGTTGATCGAATTAATGCGATGAGAACCAAACGTAAATAAAGAAAAGTAGAAGATACAAGATTTAACGTGGAAATCCAAAACTGAGACTGATTGTTAAGGGAAAAATCAATTCGTGCATTAATATCGATAAACCTCGTTCGTAAACTCACTATCACAAAAAGAATATGGAACAATATATTATGTCATAGATTTTTTTATTACAATTATATTCAGGAGTCTCACTATTTATGGAGTTTAGACTACGATTTAATTTAGAAAATATTCTATAATATTATATTTTCAAATATTTAACCAACAAAATATATCTCTATATATTCTTCTATATATGTAACTAATAAAATATATCTAAATATCATATTCCATATATTTTGTGGGTGAATTAAGGAAATATATTTTTTTCGATAATCTTGAATTCCGATCAAAATCTAATTTGACTGTTATCAAATAGACACATAAAAATCGTCCGATCGGTATCTTTGATCAATTGACGAGATCGATTAAACCAATCAATATCACCTCTTCATGTTAGGTTTGCTCATATCTGTAATACTCACCATCGAACCATTCGACTATTAAGTGACCTCCATTCCTAACATTTAGATGCAATGAATCATTATTCTCCCTGTTTCTATTAGTTTTTTAATGGGAATTGCATTTTATTCATCGTATGTTTTAAAATGACAAACAGAGAAAGTAAAATGAAACAAATCATCAATGAGAAGCATCTTCTTCCTCGCAGAACTTCGTGTAATCTTTTGGGTTCAACAGAGAATCCAATTCTTCCTTATTTGTTGCTTTCACTTTGATCATCCATCCATCTTCATATGGGCTTGTGTTTATCTTTCCAATTTCACATACAAAAAGACACAAAATGAAATCTTGATCTGAAATATTTACTTCTCTTGTTAACAGAAATGGTTTACCAGGCCAGGAGTATCAGTTAACTTCGTATTAACCTCAACAATCTCGCCGGAGATCGGAGAATTGACGTCGCTGGTCGCTTTTACACTCTCCACCGCCCCAAAACTTGTACCATTCTTCACCGTTTTCCCTAAATCAGGTAAGTCCACAAATACCACTTCTCCTAGATGACCCTGAAAGTTTCATATTTACATAGATATCCAAAAAGGAAGAAACAAGAAAAGATGAACCTGAGCGTGATCTGTGATACCAATGGTGGCAACAGGACCATCNACCCTTTTATTATCTCATGTACGGACAATCATGAACTTTTATGTTCTCATTTACCTGGAACATGATCTGAAAGACATAAGCCAAGAATCGAGCCTCCCCGGAGCGACGGCTCACGTTGTCATGGTCCGAATTCAGGTATTGATTCCCACTATGGCTGTATTTATAGCATCCTTGTACAGATAGCAATGATCCAAGCTACAAAAAGCTTAAAAGTCAAAAGAAACAGAGGATTGAGAGTACGTAAAAAATGAAGCATCTTACTGCAAAGTAGATTGTAATAAGTGTGAAAGTCCATCTGTTAAGCATTGCAATGAAAGCTTCAGGTTCTTGATATGGTAAAAGCAAGGGAATGAATACTATTACTCACTGTGTATAGTAGAAGAAGATTGTTGATCCATCGACAATGACATTCAATATCAACATCAGTAAAAGTACTACAAATGCAAAGACTCTCAACAGCAGGAGATACGCAGGGTGTATAGTACTAAGACATGGCTTCCAAACCTCATCTTGGTACAATATTCCAGGTGAAGAATCACTTTGTTTCTTGTCTGTTTGTGAATTCTGGGTACGGCATTCATTGTTTATGATGAGAACGGAAGCGAGAACCATTGATGCTAGAATCCAGATGGAACAGAGCAAGACCCTCCAATTTAGCCAATATGATGAGGTGGCTGTGTCCATAGAAATGGCTGGATGCCAAGATCTGGTTGTTCCTGTTATGAATGTGAGAAGACTCATGCTTTACTTTACTACAAATGTATGAGCTTCTTCATCTGAATCTCCCTGATGAAGTGTTGTTGTCTTCTGGTTTTACAGGCTACAGATTTTTGGAATTCAAAGAGAGCCCAGAAATGGAAGAAGGAAGAATCTGAAGGAAGTTAAGAGAGGAAGGTGGCGAATGAATGTAAGCTTAAAGAAGGGACAAAGAATCATTGGAATGATATGGAGAAATGGAGTTGCAGTACATAGGAATACCCAAAAGTTATAGTCAAACACAGAGCTCGTCTCCTTTGGATTGTTTCATTTCAACTTTTTCTATTCTTTTCATATCTTCACAATAATATGATCTTGTCAAAAAAAGGTACCAAAAATAACATCCAAAATTTCTCGTAATATATGCCCATGAAGATATCTTGATGATAATTTCCTATGAATTATGCTAGATTGAGGTGCGTAAAATTTTATAAATCCAATTAAGGGTATGTTAATTTAAATTAATTAAAATATATATTAAATTATCCGGTAAACGTAATTTCATGTGATACATATGTATCTGTAATCTACAAATATCGTCAAAATTTGAACATTTACATCATGTTAAAAACTATGCAAAACTTTATAGAATACGATACACGAATATCAAAAGATAACATTCGAGCAAGATCATTTTTTCTGTATTTAATGAATTAAAAGAATGTCTGTATAACCCAATACATAAGATCATTCATCAAACTAATTACTCATGATATCTTATATTTGATATATGATACACATTCTCAACAAAAAACGATTAAAACATCATATGTAAAACTTCAATGAGAAAATGACATACTTCTACACTTGATAACTTCAAGTCCTTTATATCATTATTGCATATTGCTGAATATTCCGATTTGAGTTTTTGCTTCACCGAATAAATTACATTGCCCTACGTATAAACTAAATCAATTTTGTGAAAAAATGAACATGGTAACTTCAGTTAACGAGTGAAATATCTCAAAGTAACAGTACTAGAAATAATCAAACGAACCCGGTAGGATTAAAAAAAAAATTAACGCACCCTATAGGATTTGCTCTCCCCGCATCGGGTGCGCTACAAGACACGCACCCTTACGTATCGTGCAACACAGAAATTATGTTAATTGATATTAGAACAATCTCGTTACATATTGACTTTATTAAATATGTATTGCAATTGACACACCATCTTTTTCCAAATGTAGAAGACTAATTTATAGGCATACAAAGAACTAGCAAAGCACTATCAACATGATCATCAACCTACCTCCAATCTAAAGTACATTCATACCTTTAAGTTGAACTCGGGATGCCGATCGACTAGGTGGACAAACGATTGATCATCATTTGTTGTTGATTGAGATCAATATTTTTAACGGGTTCAATAATCTATATCCATCGGCATTTAGTGGGCCATAAGTATTTGGGCCTATAGTGATGGTACCATTTAATGGGCTTTTGTGGTCCTGGTGAGGCTTAGCCCAATAATCCAAATTTCTTCATCTCCTTCACTGCACTCCCTCTGGATGACTTTCCTCAACTGTTTAGTAGTGGATTCAATTGATAGAGATACCGGAGTGAAGTGTCCATCTTTTTATTGGTACCCAGCCGTTACATGTCGATGAAGCCCCTTATACCCATCTGATCGCACGCCCCCCGATCTTATCCTGGGTAAGCTTATAAAAGGGGTTCGTCTTGGGTAAGATCGAATTGTATGGCAATTTCTTGTGATAAAGGCAAGGTTCTGCTGTCCAAATTGATCGTTTCTTTGTTTTTTTATAGTTTGTTTTATTTCCGGTGCTTCCCTTGCGTTGTTAGTGTTTCGGATTTAGATTTATGTTCAAATTCAGACGATGCAATTGAAAGGCATAGTAAAAGTTGCAGGTTTTCTGAGGACACAGACGACAACCCTGCTGCAGTTTTGCTTAATAAACACGAACTTCAATTGAAAAAGCTTGAAGATTTGGTAGGAGAATTGGGACAGCTTATAAGTAGGTTAGAATCCAAGTTCGATGAATCGCAGATTGAAATAAAGAAGATGCTTATATCTTCATTTGACGATGCAATGAAAGATGCTAGATTACCTAGAAAAGAAGCTTCTTCTGTAGTGAAAAAATACAATGCTTTTTGGACAGAAAGGTTTCATTTCACTTCTGCTGTAGAATTGAATACTTCACCATCTTGTATTAATCTGTTACCTAGAGATTCTGAGGGTTTTAGTAAGTATTTCGCAGTTGGGGATGAAAAGGGCAAAGTTTTCGTCTTTTCGAGAAACGGAGATCTTTCGCTTGAGTTCAACACATTCTCGGATTCTACAGAAGGATCACGTATCACTGCAATGGTTTCGTACTCCTCTATATACAGAAATGAGACTATGATTGTAACAGGGCACGAAGATGGTAACATTGTAATGCACCGTATATGGGAACCGTCAAGTTCCGAAGAATGGAACTCTCTCCATGTCGAGAGACTCGTTTCGTTCGAGGTTCCCGAATTAAAAAACCCACAGATTAGTGTACTAGAAGTTCACAATGTTGGTAGAAAAAAGTACTTATTAGCTACAAATGGAGATGGGAATATCATCGTTTTCTTAGAAGATGGCAAATTTTACGGGATTGCTACTCCGAGATCACACCCCGTTGCGTTTTTTAAGCAAAGGCTGTTGTTTCTAACGGATTCTGGTGCTGGATCATTAGATTTGAGGACTATGAAGATAAAGGAATCTGAATGTGAAGGACTAAACAATTCGGTTGTCGAGAGATATGTTTTCGACGGTATGGATCGATCGAAGGCGTATGGAATCACATCCGAAGGAGATTTGATTCAGACAGTGTTGTTAGGCGATTCGATTAACTTCAAATGCCGTATTAGATCTAAAAGGAAGCTTGATCTTTCTCCTCCTATATCTTTAGAGACTATAAAAGGATATTTACTCATCACAAACAGCAACAAAATGCTTGTTTACAATATCTCCTCGCAGCATTACGTTCGTGGAAATGGACTAAGGTTAATGTTCTCTACTTCAATCGATGATATCACACCGTCTTTTTCGAACCGAATCACCACTCCATTGCTCGTTAGTGACAACGAGAAGGACTTACTTATCCATCTCGGAAACGGATATATCGCATTGTATAGATCGAAGCTCCCGGTTATCAAAAACGAGTTTAACAGCTTGTTGTGGACGAGCCCCGTATTGTTCTTCATTCTTTTTCTCTTCGGGGCGTGGCATTTCTTCGCGAAAAAGAAGGATATGCTAACTTCTTGGGGTCCAGATGATCCATCTGTGGCTTCAACTGAAATGTACCAAGATTCGGGGAGTAATACAGAGGTGAGAGTAACTGGTTTAAGAGGATCGTCGTCTTTACGGTATATTTCGCCTCCACGATATGTGGGTGGCGAGGCTGATTCTTTTGACGGAGCTCCGACTGATGCTCGGTTTACAGAGGTGAAATTTAGAGGATCAAATGTGGAAGGTGGTATGAGAAGGGATAAGTTATTTGGGTGACGTTTGCAGTGATCCTCCCCGTTACGAAATTACGAAATTAGACGTTTGCATGCACTCCAAGTTACGAAATTACAAATATGACATCTCAAGTTAACAAAAATATGCAAATATGACATATCAAGTTAATAAAAGTATGCACATATGATCCTCCAATTTTAATTAAATGCATGTACGACACATCAAATAAAAAATATCGTTTAATATTGATCATCTACTACATTGTTATTGTTTTACGTCCGAATGCACATTTCTCGAACTTGAAGTATCAATTTTGTATAATTTTTCGTATAAAAGATTTATTTGCATAATTTGTGAACATTGAGAACAAATACTGTCAACGAAAAATGTTTGCAAACTTAACGGAAAATCATGTGCTAAATACAATGGATAAAAAACAAACGATTTTGATAACTTGATGATCATTCCTGCAATTTTGTAAGTTGGATAGCATAGCCTTTACACAGCTCGTAAGTTGGATGGTTATTTATGTAATTTTCTCTAAGTTATTTGGGGCGAATGATGGGAGTTGAGATTATTGAATTATTGTGTTACTTGTTGAGTTGTCATTACTCTTTTGAATGGATATAATTCCACGGTATTCACTTCATTTCCATTTTGACCAATATTTTCATACACATCTCCACAATAATGGCTTATACATCAAATATCAGATAATATCAATATTTTTTCGATAATATCTTATAACGGGTATTAAGGTCGAATTTTGAGATTCTTTTGATCCAACACTAAAAACTAATTAAAGATTATTTAAAAAATAAATATTCCAATCATATCTTTATGAAATTTCAAACTAGAAAACATGGCATTAAATCCATATTTTATAATTATTGGCAAAACAATCCCTAAATTTTGTATGTATAATTATAATTGATTCCTAATGTTTTCAATATTTACAAATGATATTATCAATAAAAATCAAATTTCGATGATTGATTTTTCCACTTTATGAGTCTGATTTATTAAAACTTTAAAGTTTGATAATTAAATATAATGTTATAAATTATGGAGGCAAAATTTATGACAAATATGAAAATTTATCAACTAGCCTAGTAACTATGTACAAAATACATATATGTATTTGATAAAAATACCCATAATGCATGATATTTAGAATACCATTAAGGATAAATTCTTCATTCGAAAGTGTCAAATGTCTAAGTAAGTCCGACAAGTTGGACCCACGTGATTTTTGTTGGGGACTTTTTATGGAATATAATGATATATATTAATTATTTTATTTACATAAAATGAAATTGAAGGGAGACCAGGCCCAGTTGCAAGATCCAAGAAAATCGGGCTGGGACAAAGAGGGCCCACTCTGTAAGAATTTTATTTCTCTGTCGCACCTCCCAAATCTTCAATCGCGCATGCAGGGTGGGTTCAACTCAACCNCTCCGACTGATGCTCGGTTTACAGAGGTGAAATTTAGAGGATCAAATGTGGAAGGTGGTATGAGAATGGATAAGTTATTTGGGTGACGTTTGCAGTGATCCTCCCCGTTACGAAATTACGAAATTAGACGTTTGCATGCACTCCAAGTTACGAAATTACAAATATGACATATCAAGTTAACAAAAATATGCAAATATGACATATCAAATTAATAAAAGTATGCATATATGATCCTCCAACTTTAATTAAATGCATGTACGACACATCAAATAAAAAATATCGTTTAATATTGATCATCTACTACATTGTTATTGTTTTACGTCCGAATGCACATTTCTCGAACTTGAAGTATCAATTTTGTATAATTTTTCGTATAAAAGACTTATTTGCATAATTTGTGAATATTGAGAACAAATACTGCCAACGAAAAATGTTTGCAAACTTAACGGAAAATCATGTACTAAATACCATGGATAAAAAACAAACAATTTTGATAACTTAATGATCATTCCTGCAATTTTGTAAGTTGGAGAGCATAACCTTTACACAGCTCGTAAGTTGGATGGTTATTTATGTAATTTTCTCTAAGTTATTTGGGGCGAATGATGGGAGTTGAGATTATTGAATTATTGTGTTACTTGTTGAGTTGTCATTACTCTTTTGAATGGATATAATTCCACGGTATTCACTTCATTTCCATTTTGACCAATATTTTCATACACATCTCCACAATAATGGCTTATACATCAAATATCGGATAATATCAATATTTTTTCGATAATATCTTATAGCGGGTATTAAGGTCGGATTTTGAGATTTTTTTGATCCAACACTAAATATAATTAAAGATTATTTAAAAAAAATTATTCCAATCATATCTTTATGAAATTTCAAACTAGAAAACATTGCATTAAATCCATATTTTATAATTATTGGCAAAACAATCCCTAAATTTTGTATGTATAATTATAATTGATTCCTAATGTTTTCAATATTTACAAATGATATTATCAATCAAAATCAAATTTTGATAATTGATTTTTCCACTTTATAAATCTGATTTATTAAAACTTTAAAGTTTGGTAATTAAATATAATGTTATAAATTATGGAGGCAAAATTTATGACAATTATGAAAATTTATCAACTATCCCAGTAACTATGTACAAAATACATATATGTATTTGATAAAAATACCCATAATGCATGATATTTAGAATACCATTAAGGATAAATTCTTCATTCGAAAGTGTCAAATGTCTAAGTAAGTCCGACAAGTTGGACCCACGTGATTTTTGTTGGGGACTTTTTATGGAATATAATGATATATATTAATTATTTTATTTACATAAAATGAAATTGAAGGGAGACCAGGCCCAGTTGCAAGATCCAAGAAAATCGGGCTGGGACAAAGAGGGCCCACTTTGTAGGAATTTTATTTCTCTGTCGCACCGCCAAAATCTTCAATCGCGCATGCAGGGTGGGTTCAACTCAACCACAGCCACACGATTAAAGCAACGGTCAATATAAAACCTTTTATTTACTGTAGGAAATTACGAATTCACTCAAATTTCTAAAACAATTTCCACGTGGAAATTTGGTCGGACAGAATATATGTATATCCTTTGAGAGGAAGCAAGGCATCGAGTGGGTCCCATTTATATGGATTGCGCTTCGGATTTCTTGAAACTGCCAAGTGCCAACAATAAGGATAAGCCGCCCAAAATCCTGACACCAATCATCCTCAGCCGTTGATTACTATTCGCAATGAGTGAATATTATTTATATTATAAAAATTAATTAAATCAATTAATTATCATATTATACATATTATATATTTTAATATTTTTAATTTGAGGTTTTTGTAATTTTTTGTAGACATATAGTGTGTAACGATATTTAGCCCATAAATTTGAAGGATTGACAAATTTTGTTCTTCAAATTTGAATAATTGAAAAATAAAACTCCAAATTAGTGAAATCGATTCCTAAATTTTGATTTTGATCGATAATTTCTATTATCTAAATTGAAAATTTTTTATAATCAATTATGTTTTACGTATTAAAGTAATTTATCAATAATTAAAAATTATTAGAATCGATTTTTTCATCTCCATAATTTTTATATCATAATTATAAATTTTTTTAATTAAAATTACCAAAATCATATGATCAATTTTACATTTGGGCCATTTTAATTTGGTATTTCATTAACAATTATGAAATTGGTTTTATCCCTTTACTTTTTCAAGTATGAACTTGATAACGAAAATGGTGTTTTCTTACAGGACAGGCCCCACATTTTCTTCCTTCAAATTCACTCTCTTCCCCCTCAAATGCCCATTCCTCTTCTCCCTTAATTTCACTGCGTTTTCTCCTTTTCATGGCCACAAACAGTGACCTTCATCTCTACATTAACTCTTCCAAATGGCTCCAGGTATTATACTCCATACTACTCTTATTTTTTCATATAATGCATGCTTCTTTTCTTTTCTTGATATTGATTTGTGTTAGGGGATGATGGACGTAGCTGCAATCGATTCCTCATCTTCTCCGGCGGTGTTCGGGGGCGATAAGCCGGTGGAGGAACGCCGGGTGCAAGATGAGAAGGCGTTGAAATGTCCTAGATGTGAATCGACACATACCAAATTCTGCTACTATAATAATTACAGTCTCTCTCAGCCGCGTTACTTCTGCAAGAGATGTCGCCGGTACTGGACGAAAGGAGGAACTATACGTAATATTCCGGTTGGTGGAGGTTACCGGAAAAGCAACAAGAAACCTGTATCCACCGTCGTTGCAGTGTCGAAGAAAACGTCCACTGATTCTCAAAATTCCGGTGCTTCGTCGTCTTTTATGCCCAACCCGGAAAATAAGACCTTTTCTTCATTCCCATTCTCAGTTTTCAACCCTGATCAAGAAAATCCGACCGATATACACCTCACTTTTCCCGAGCAACTCCAGTTTTCTTCCTTAAATGCAGGTTTGTATAATGATTCAAGGTTCTTGATCGAAAACCCATCACGATTTGACCTAATTGAGACCCAGAACGTGGGTTTCATGGCCGCCGGAGATGACGGAAGGTTTCACGACGGTTATGGGTCTTGTTTGTCTCTTGATCACCATGGGAACCCAAACGATGTTCTCGAGAGGGTGATGGTTCCCTATGGCGGCGGCGGCGATGGGAATCCCAAAGCGAAGATTTTGTCGCATGAGAATCACAGTTATCTGCAAGGCTACTGCAACTCTAATGCCCCAAATGAGTCATTCGGTTGTTACGGGCTCGGACCCTGGACCGGGTTAATTGACGGGTTTGGATCTTCTGCAACAAATCCAATGGTATAGAGAATGTAATCTCGTGAACCTCATTTCTTTCTTGTATGCATAGTTGCAAACTATCACTGTTTTATGGAGTGATTTTAACCAAAATACTATTTTATATTTTATATATTTATTAAAATTATAGAGCAAACAAAGAAAATATACATTTTAAAGATTAATTAAACCATCATTGGGTTTGTTTGGTATCCCGATTAAAACAGCGGTGAGATGTTAAAATCGTGATTTTTTTAATGTGCACAAAACATAAGGTTAATTGCGATGTGATAATCGTTAAAAAATCACGATATCATCACAGCTGGTTTTGGAAAAGACTCATTTACCCTTACTTCTATTAATTATAATATAATTATATTTATTATTTTATATATATAAAGGTATATTAGTATTTTTACATAAATAACGATCATAATATCGCAATTTTACCAAACATATTTAAAAATTCACGATCATCATATCTCACCACACCTCACTACACCGCAATTTTAAAAAAGCTGAACCAAACAAACCCAATATTTGTTACTTTATAAATGTAATAAATTTTACTTTTTAATCATTAAGAAACAAATTCAATATAATTCTTAAAATTTAGACACATTATATATTTAAAATTAAATATTTAGACTGAGTTCAATATTCAAAATTTAGTCAAATATCAAAGAACATTTTTTTGAATATGGGAACATTAAAATTTGACTTTAAATTAAATTTATTTAGAATGAAATTTTTTATAAAAATAAAAATTATTTCAAGAATTTTAAATGCTACTAATTTTGAGATGCTGTACTATAGAAAAGAGTATCTAAATGATCATTTAATTATGATTATTCACGTTTG